>JAGKTI010000576.1:0-45835 GCA_018397915.1 Birgus latro | reverse complement strand
ATGGATGGGGTTATAAAAGAGATACAAGGTCGGGCAGTGGATGTTGGAGCGGCCCTAGTGAGAGAGGGCAGTGTTTGGAAACTCCCTGTACTGTTGTTTGCAGATGATACTGTGTTGTTGAGCGAAGACGAAGGGGAGCTGCAAGGCTTGGTAGATGAGTTTGGGAGAGTGTGTAAGAAACGGAATCTAAAGGTGAATGTAGGGAAGAGTAAAGTGATGGTCTTCGAGAGAAGTGAAGCCAGTGAATGTACAGTGAGATTGGATGGGAAGGATATGGAGAATGTGAGTGAATTTAAGTACTTGGGCAGTGTGATGAGTAAGGATGGAAGTCTGGAGGGTGAAGTGCTTGAAAGGGTGCAGCAGGGAAGGAAGGGTGCTAGTTCGTTGAAAGCAGTGATAAGAAACAGGGAGGTGAGCATGGAAGTGAAAAAGTTGTTACATGACAGTATTGTGATACCAACTCTTAACATATAGAAGTGAAGCTTGGACCCTGTTGGAAGGACAGAAGTCAAGAGTGAGAGCAGTGGAAATGAGTTATTTGAGACGAGCGTGTGGAGTCACATGGAGAGACAGATTAACAAATGAGGAAGTGAAGGAGCATTGTGGTGTGGTTGAGGACGTGATAGGAAGCGTTAGGAGAAACATGTTGAGGTGGTTTGGGCATGTGGAGAGGATGGAGAGTGAAAGACTGACGAGGAGAGTGTATGTGAGTGAGGTGGAGGGGGCGAGAGGGAGGGGGAGGCAGAGGATGAGATGAAGGGATGGAGTGGAGAGGTATATGAGAGAGGGGGGTGTGAGTTGGGAGCATGGTAGTGAAATGGCAGGGGACAGAGTGACATGGAGGCGATTTGTTTGTGGCCACCCCGTGCGGGATTGAGGCATCTGGCGATAGATAGATAGATTTTAAAAATAAAAACCCCTTGCTAAACTGTTGTTCGGCCATCGTTAAGTTGGGTAAGGTGGTATTTCTACCTCCAACGTTGCACCGGGGTATCACATCTAGGGGTATTGTATTCTCGAGGTATACGTGTATATACAGTACCCTCGCGTCCAGTACGGTGTTACTGTCAGACAGTACTACCGTACTGGACTAAATCCATACTGGACAAACTACTGACCTTATGAGAAAAATGAATAATGTCAGACATGCCTTGAAAAAGTCCCCCCAGAATTCAACTACAATTTAACTAAGATTTTACCAACCTCTAAGGTGAGTGGTGATGGGCCTGGGGAGGAATGGGGAGGGGTTTCCAAGGTTGTAGGAGGTCCTACTGATCCCCTGGAGGAGGGCCTTCAGGATCCCGAGGCTCTGCCTCAACCTCTCTCATAAATCCCTTATTGTCACACACTGACACATCGTCGTCGTCATCATCAGGGGGAAGTGCTGCTGCTCCTGCCTGTTGCTGAGGTTCTCCGAAGACTCTTCTCTCATCATCTCAATGCTCAAAGAACCTTATTATGAGGGTCTGCCACCTCTGATTGAAGAGCTGCCTCTAAATCCATATAGAAACAGACACTGTTTTCCACATTAGCTAACACTTCCTGGCAGTGCCCTTCCTTGATATCCTTGTTCAGTTCCTCCTTCAGTATTTTCACAGCAAGTACGGTGTCTAGTACTACGCGGGTAGTAGTACTGGAGGCAACACGTCAGTACTAGAGAAGAACGCCTCGGATTTGGCCTACTTTGCGCAGCTGATCTGTACTAGCCCGACAAATCTGTACTAGCCCGACGGTACTGGACGCGAAAAGTACTGGACAAACACATGCAGAACGCGAGGGTACTGTATAAACCTAACCCTCGGCTATCGCGCGTTTCGGTATAGCGTTTTACCACTATCATGCATGTATAAAAAACCTACCCGAATTCCTTTACCACGCACTAAATACCTGCTATCACGCACCAGCCTTGTGGATCGAGTGAAAAAAAGCTTGGCCAAGTGGACACATCAGCTGACCAACCAAAACATTCAAGACGGCGGAAGATGCTACTCAAGCAGTGATTGAAGAAGTTCATTTGATAAACTCTGTATGCTCAAGTGTGAATAAAACTCCACTATAATACATTAATAACCACTTTTATATACGTGATGATGATGATGGGAGGCCTTATACTTCGTCTTGGCTTAGAGATAGGTGGTTCGTCACCAACACTTTCATAGCGATTTTACAAACAAACCTGTAAACTAGTCACTACAGTATACCCAAAGACTCTTAAATGTTTCATTACTTAACACAAAGAAATTGGTGAAGTTCAACCTCCACATAAAAAAGAATAAAGTCCACAGTTGAAGCACTTGCAGTACACAGCTGAAGTGGACGCCATCTTCTTTATAAACAGTGGAGCATGCTGATAAAGTCTGTACAGTATGCTCATTTTTCTACTATACTATGTTATGTGGTACAAAACGGGTATCTTAAGGGTAAATATTGAGGTCATGGCACCAATTAGAATTATTACCATAAGTTTTTCACTTCGGCTGTCGCATTTTCGGCTATAGCACAGCCATGGCGGCACCAATTAGGAGTGATAGCCAAGGGTGGGGTGTATACCGGTATACAGAGAGAGGGGGGGGGGATGTTCCCCCGAGCTAGACCTTATTGGATCGTATAGCCCTGCTAGGTCACAGGAGGGTGCTACCCCTTCCGGCATGGCAGCTACTGGGCGTGGCTTGAACTCACAATCCCCCGGTTCTGAGTCGATGCTCTACCACTGACCCACCCTGCCCCCTGAGAGAGAGAGATAGACAGATAGATAAATAGTATTTCAGGGTACAGTTCTGAACTGGTACTCTGTTTCTATGCATTTTTGCAGCCACATGAGCAGATCCTTGGGGGATTGCCCAAGTAAAACCCTTGGGTTTTCAAAATGGAATTAGTGAAATTTAAACACAGCTTGTACTGTACTGTAGATATGGTACCACCAGGCCACTGTGGCTCCCAGTTACATATATGGATTGTATCTTTTCATGGCTAATGTTTGTTTCTCCCGCACAAATCATAAACCCATCCTTGGTTGACAAAACAGGTTTCAATTCCATGTCCATCCCCTCTGTTCTCAATTCAATAGCTTAACAATGATGGTGTCATTTTAAATATCAAAATATAGTCACGCTGAAGTTTAGGGGTGTCATACAGGTACTCTTCCGATCTTTCTGTGACTGTTAACAGAATGGGGATCATAGCAAGGCTGAAAAAATCCCAAGTCACCATCGGTAGGACTTGAACCTGCATCTCTGCCTTTCTGGGTGACACATTAACCCCTAAACCGTGGGGTTGTGTGAGGCGGTCCGGGCACTTCCAGCCAGTGGTAATTCGCGCTCTGACTTATTTTATAAAATATTGGTCCAAACTAGCCTGAGTGATATAAATAGCACTCAGGACTCTTCTACATTTTTTCATATATATTTATATTTTGAAGGCCCCGGCTAATTAAAAAGAAAACAGAGGCGCCCAAATTACGGCCCACGGCTCGAGTCATTGCCACCGAGCGTCACAAAAGTGACGGCCTGCGGTTAGGCTAAGTGGTTAACCGATTACACCATGGCAGTACCTGGATCTCCCACCTTGCCATGCAGAAGGGTTACAGTCCCAATGCAGTGCTGCACCTCTGTCACACTGGCCCCAAGAACTTTTATTACTGTCCCAGTGACACCTCGGTAGCTCGATCGGTAGAGGGTTGGCTTGCGGTCCCGTGGGACCCAGGTTCGAATCCTCGCTGGTGCAGGGAACAATTTAAGGATTTGAATTTCATTAAATCAGGCTTTACTGATCTACCAGAAGACCTGCGGACATGTCGTAAAAATGACACCGCTAATACCAATACACCAGTCCTGTATGAGACAGCCCTAGCATGTATTCAATATGGACGGTGGGTGTTAAGCGCCGAAGTGGTGACATGTAGATTGTAGGAGGACGACTGGGCCTTGATAGCAGGCTGTGAAGCCTATGCCCAGAGTTGGACACATAAAAAAAAAAAAAAAACTCACCTTTCTGTGATACATACCCGATATCTCCACCAAATGAAACATACCGTAACAGGGATCAGTTGGCAAGGCAGGAAAAATCGTAAGCCACCAACTGGCATCACTCAAACCTGGACCTCCACCTTTTCAGGGCGAAGTGCTAATAAATTACACCACGACAGCGCCCGGATCTACCGTCCGGCCATTTGAAAGGGCTACAGTTCCTGAGCACTGCTGCACTCTGACACAATCGGTATATACTGTAAGACTACCAGTAGCTATGAAGAAAGCTAACCTACCCTAACCTAACTTAGTTAACCAAATCTAAATATAAATTTATTAGTAAGCATAGTCTCCTGGGTGAGTTGGCTGAGAGGACAGGGGTGCCTAATGCTCAATAGTCCAGGCAGTGATATGAGTCAATATTACTTTACAGGCACCTCTATTTTATTTCATTTTTTTTCAGCATGACTTTGACCTGTGTGGGTAGATTTCATGTTGCAAGTTGCTGAAGCTTATTTATTTATTTTTTTTTTTATATATTAACCCACCGAGCCCCGACCGTTTTTTTACCCAGCCTACCCCCAGATCCCGACCGATTTTTGACTTTTTTTTTGGCTGAAACCTTCGCTTTTGGTGAGAATCATCGAAAATTCATAGTAAAATCGCGATCCTGAGGTAAAAAAATGTTGATACGGGTGTCACTCAACCTTACATTTTCCTTCTATTTCAGGGTACCTGGTAACTATGGAAGGGTTGACTAATTCAAGCCACTTTAAATTACGTATTGATTTCATTTATTTGGTACGAATTTATGTGTAGTAAAGGTCTATACAGTAAAACCTCGATATAACGGACTTCAATAGACCGGAATTCTCTTTTATCGGACTCGAGGAGCTACCGGACTAAACTACTATATATCGGAAAAAGTCCGATAAAGCCAGAAAGCAGTCCGGACTGCCTGTCCACTTCAGCTATGTTCACCACAATACGACAAGTAAAAGACATGTTTTTCAGTGCACAGTACAGTATTATTATACCATTTGATTAATGTAGTGAAGGTATAACACAGTATAATACTGCGATGGTGGTGAAAACCACTGATGCAATCCGGACTAATGTCTGATATATCGGAAAAAGTCCGGATTAGCAGGGGTAAGTCCAGATGTCGCTTTTATCGGAATTTCGCATTTTTCGGACTGGTTTGGGCCCCAATTAGTCCGTTATAGTGAGGTCTTACTGTAATGGTTTTCACACAATAATATAGGCGTTTATAAGCATTGTTCACTTACCCAAAACCCCAGTATATGGCACCTTCCTTTACGACATTACCACCTCATCACTTCTATTTGTTTCTATCTCTAGCTTCTTTGTTTCTTTGTCCTCCACCTCAGGAATAACTTTCACCGTGAATTTTGTCATTAGAGAGACCGTGGGGCAACATACCTTTACTGGCTAGGTTGCTGCTAACAGGTGAATTGCCCAGTGTGGGGGAAGGGGGGGGAAGGGGGGTTAGGAGGGGCCAGGCAGTATCCCTGCTCGACAGCAGGTAGAGGAAGGTCTCCCACATATGCCTACCAAAAATCACCTGCGAATGTTGAAAAATGTGCACACAATGGGCCTTGCAATTGCATGACGTACGATGTATGTCGTTGGGTCTGTCCACGGAAAAAAGTTGCGACGTACACTGTACGTCGATGGGACTCGGCAGGTTAAACTAACCCCATCTATCCTTCCAAAAGATATATAATGAAAGGGACAACAGATGTTTTGGTGTGCGACGGAAGCCATCTGCTGTTGCAAATGGTGAGGTAGCGAATTCTGAATACACTTAAGTCCATTTTATTTTGGTTACGAGAAGGTAGTTTAACATAAAAAAAAACACGTGTCTGAACCTGTAACATCAAATCAACCCAAACAAGGCAAAAATAAGATGGTGAAAAAAAAGAAAAAAAATATCTGCTATGCAGAGGAGCTGGTAAAGTGTGTAGAGGGCGTCCCCGTTATATCGATGAGATGCGTTTGGGAAAACCAACTGCTGAGCTAGGGTATCAGTTACCGGGGACATTAATGCACAAAAAGCATGGGGATGCGTTTAGGAGCCTTGGGATCCCCCCCCAACCAAGTCCAAAACCCACCCAAATGAGTCCAAAAACAAGTTTCTAGCTCACATATACCACCAAATGGCCTTAAAACAAGCATAACTAAGCCTAAAAGCAGTGTATAACACACCTACATCCAAAATTAAAATCAGAAAATCATCAAAAATAAGCCTGTAAAAAAAAAAAAACTTTGTAAACTGTACCCCAATATGACACTGTTCGCCCCTCCTATGACTAAAACATTAATGTAAGTCTAAAAACAGCTTATAAATCAACCTAAACATTTTAAATTAAGTCTAAAACATTAAACAAATCGATTAAAAAAAATATGTTGGATAACCAAAGACTGGCCATCGATAGGAAGGGAAGGGTGTAATTTTTTTTACAACGCAAAGGTGGGGTATCGTGCAGAGGGGGATCATATAGCAGGGTAATACTGTACAGTACTGAGCATAGTATTGGTAACACCTCAAATACCTTCCTGAAAATGCCTGAATTAACACCAAGCTTTTTACTTTTCCGGATAGGACTGACTACAGTAAGACTGAAGGCTACAGCTTTCACATTTAGCAAGTCTCATTTCATTGTGACCAATAACAGGGCTGGATCCAGCACTTTGGAAAGGAGGGCTGGGGGGGTAGAATCGATACGTCTATCTAGCTATAGCCAGATGCCAAAATCCCATAAAGGGTTGCCATTTGACTTTGGGTTAGCTGGTTTATGGGGAGGGGGGCACTAACCCACCACCAACCCACTTGCTGACATGTAGGGAACACGTATGGGGTGGTTATATGGTTATTACACAGTGTTGTAAATGCTTAACCCGCCGAGCCCTGACCGGTTTTTTACCAAGCCCACCCCCAGATCCCGATCGATTTTCGACTTTTTGTTTTTTGGCTGAAACCTTCGCTTTTGGTGAGAAACATCGAAAATTCATAGTGAAATCGCGATCCTGAGGTAAAAAAATGTTGATACAGGTGTCACTCAACCTTACATTTTCCTTCTTTTTCAGGGTACAATCGCCCAAAGAAGCGATGACTCGCTTTCATTAAGTTTCGGACAAAACTCCCTGGGTCTGGCAACGTTTATTTAGGAGACGGAAACAGTCTTTGCCTGCCCTGCAAACATTATTTATGGTGTAAAAAAAATTAATCTTGCGAAAATACTTGTTAAGTTTAGCCTTTTTTTTTTTTTGATAGATCAATCAAAAAATAAATAAATAGTGACATCTGGCACATTTTCACGACTCATGCTAGCAGTTACCAATGAAGCGATTTTCCCGCTAAATTTAGAATTTCAAAAGCAGTCTAGCTGGTATTAAATTATTAAATCTCTCTAGCTCTTTTTTTTTCAGGTCTTGCCCATTTTTTTTTTTAGGTCTTGCCCATTATTTTCCATTAATTTCCCTCAGTCTGGTGGATTTTTACCGCATCTGAGACTAATTTTGCGGATTTCAATAATTTTTCCTTTGGCAGCAGGCCTTCCGTCAGTCATTACCACGGCAGAGGAGGGAGAGGTTGTCTCGACCTTTGTCACAGTTTCCCCCCCCACTCCCCCTTATTTTTAATATAATGTTTTTGGTTTTATCTTCATTGTCGCATTCATGCTTTTGACTATCAACCTCTCCCTCTTTAGTTCTTCCATGCAACTGCCCTACATGTTTTATAACATGTTGGAATTTCGTGTGAATAAAAATGACCAGTTTTCCACTTATGATTACACTGGTTTCACTAATGTCACTGAATGCCGGCAGATTAATTTGCTTCTTGATAGCAACACAAGTGGTAAGTAGTTGTTCTTGGGCACCCATATTAATCCGTCTGTCCTGGTCTTGTGCTACGAGGGGCTCCAGTAGCAAATTTCCAGTGTTCTACCTCTATATCGCTTATCTATCTGTTAACTGTTAAGGCGCCAGTATATCTGTCTTACTGGAATATTTGCTAAATAAAGAGCAATAATCTGCTTGCATCGATAGGCTGTAGTTTCTTTTGATCAATCTTGCTTTCAGGCTTTCAGCACTTATGGGTTTACCCGCGTGAATATCATCCCGCATAGAGAATTAAATGTGGATAATAATATATCTTTAGATGTTTATTTTTCTGATTTGATGACACTAATGATTTCGAAATTACGATTATCTGCGGGTTTTATTTTATGGGACATATTTCCTTCAGTATTGTTGATTTTGAATGGAAAATAAGTATTATGAGGGTTTCTCCGCATTTTAACCCTGAAACCGTTGAGCGATAGGGAGTGTGTTTCACATTCTTTCGTATTGCTAAGCCTCAACTTTAGTGTACTGTGGTTTCCTCTTCCGTAATGCGAGATATACACGGTAAAAATGCTAATACTGTATATTACTTTTTGGTGTTGTTTATCCAAATACTGCTCTTTCCGTGTGCAATATAGAAAATATAACATGGCCGTGACAGTTGCCAGATACCACTTTCTGAGCGAAAGGTACTGAGAATCGGGACATCACTTCTTGGGCGATTGTGCCTGGCTAAGAAAACGAACTATGGAAGGGCTGACTAATTCAAGCCATTTTAAATTACGTATTTATTTCATTTATTTGATACGAATTTATGTGTAGTAAAAGTCTATAATGGTTTTCACAAAATAATATAGGCGTTTATAAGCACTGTTCACTTACCCAAAACCTCAGTATATGGCACCTTCCTTTACAACATTACCAACTCATCACTTCTGTTTGTTTCTACCTCTAGCTTCTTTGTTTCTTTGTCCTCCACCTCAGGAATCACTTTCACTGTGAATTTCGTCATTAGAGAGACCGTGGGGCAACATACCTTTACTGGCTAGGTTGCTGCTAACAGGTGAATTGCCCAGTGTGGGGGGAGGGGGGGAAGGGGAGTTAGGAGGGGCCAGTCAGTATCCCCGCTTGACAGCAGGTAGAGGAAGGTCTCCCACATATGCCTACCGAAAATCACCCGCGAATGTTGAAAAAAGTGCACACAATGGGCCTTGCAATTGCGTGTCGTACAGTGTACGTCGTTGGGTCTGTCCGCGGAAAAAAGTTGCGACGTACACCGTACGTCGATGGGACTTGGCGGGATAAACTTGTCACAAAATGCAAAGCCACCTGAAAAGGAAAGAAGAGTAACATACAGTAAAGTGAGAGGAAAGATGAGGAAGTAGGAAAAGAGGAGACACAGAAAAGAATGATACAGGTGAAGGAAGAAGTGGACTGTTTTCAATTTCTTCTTTAGCCCGAAGCGTCCCGTCGACGTATGGGTATGCCGCAACGTTTTTGTCACAGCTAGACCCATCGATGTACGGGTACGTCACACAATGCAAGGCTCATAATTTGCACAATTTTCAAGTTTCACGGGTAATTTTTGGTAGGCATATGTGGGAGACCTTCCTCTATCTGCTGTCAAGTGGGGATACTATCTGGCCCCACCTAACCCCCCCTCCCCCCCACACTCGGCAATTCACCATTAGCAGTGACCTGGCCAGTAAAGACATGTTGCCCTACGGTCTCTCCAATGACGAAATTCAAGGTGAAAGTGATTCCTGCGGTGGAGGACAAAGAAATAAAGAAGCTAGAGCAAGAAACAAACAGAAGTGATGAGGTGGTAATGTCGTAAAGGAAGGTGCTATATGTGGATGTGGTGACTGAACAATGCTTCTATTGCCTATATAATTGTGAGAAAACCAATATAGTCTTGCACTACACATAAATTTGTACCAAATAAATAAATACATACATAATTCAAAGTGGCATGAATTAGTTTAACCTCCCATAGTTCGTTTTCTTTGAGGCCAGATACCCTCAGAAAGAACGAAAGGTAAGGCTGACTTATCACCTGTAGCACCATTTATAGGCTCAGGAGGGTGATTTCTCTACGAATTCTCGATGTTTTTCACCAAAAGCGAAGGTCTGAGCCAAAAAAAAAAAAAAAAAAGAAAATTTAAATCTCCCAGGTTAGGGGGGGGTATCAGAGGTAGGAAATCGGTCGGGATGTGACGGGTTAGTAAAGCCTCTTCATGGTATTTTCTGGGTGCATTTCCAAATTTTGAAGTTTTTTATTTATTTTATAAGTCATGAATAGTGACTTTAAATTTTTTTTTTTTCTACAACCTCAGACGAAGCCAGAGTCAGGCGGATGCCATCTTGTGTGTGCAAAAGAGAATGGCGCCATTTTAGAATGCCTTTTTACACAAATTTACTGTCATCATTGATGATCTATCCAAACTTAACCTAAATCTTCATAACATAACCCAGACTAATTTATTCTAACCTAATGTAACCTATCCTATTTTGTGCTAACCTATCCAAACTCACCCAAACCTAACCTATTCTTTTTCTAATCACATTCTCCTTGTTTCTTGATGGTTCCTCTTCATACTACAAAATGCACTTCTGTACACCTTTACAATGTTGCTGAGACACTGAATCAATTAAAAGGCAGGTAAAAATTTGTGTTAATACATCTTCTCGAAGATTACCCATAGCTAATGTTTCTAAGCAATCAATAAATCAAAATTTTACTTTCGTGTCTCCATCATAGAATAACAAAATAAGCAAAAGCAAGCTGAATCTGATACTGATTGAATATGCTGGGGGTAATAACACTGTTCTTTTACTACAAGCAATCACTAGTTTGCTGAAAATTGAGGGGGACATACACCCCCATGCCCCCCTCCCCTAATCCATACCTTATATGATACTGAATTAGCCCGCAGAGTCCCGACCATTATTTTACCCAGCCTACCCCCAGATCTCGACCAATTTTCGACTTTTTGTTTTTTGGCTGAAACCTTTGCTTTTGGTGAGAAACATCGAAAAAACATAATGAAATCGCGATCCTGAGGTAAAAAAATTTTTGATACAGGTGTCACTCAACCTTATGTTTTCCTTCTTTTTCACGGTACCTGGCTAAAAAAAACAAACTACGGAAGGGTTAACTAATTCAAGCCACTTTAAATTACGTATTTATTTCATTTATTTGGTAAAAATTTATCTGTAGTAAAGTCTATATTGGTTTTCACACAATAATATAGTCATTTATAAGCATTGTTCACTTACCCAAAACCCCAGTATGGCACCTTCCTTTACGACATTACCACCTCATCACTTGTTTGTTTCTACCTCTAGCTTCTTTGTTTCTTTGTCCTCCACCTCAGGAATCACTTTCACCATGAATTTCATCATTGGAGAGACCGTGGGGCAACATACCTTTACTGGCTAGGTTACTGCTAACAGGTGAATTGCCCAGTGTGGGGGGGAGGGGGGAAGGGGGGGTTAGGAGGGGCTAGGCAGTATCCCCGCTTGACAGCAGATAGAGGAAGGTTTCCCACATATGCCTATCAAAAATCACCAGCGAATGTTGAAAAATGAGCACACAATGGGCCTTGCAATTGCGTGACGTACGATGCACGTCGTTGGGTCTGTCCGCAAAAAAACGTAGCGACATGCATTGTATGTCGTTGGGACTCGGCAGGTTAGGGATACACCCCCATGCCCCCCTCCCCTAATCCATACCTTACATGATACTGAATTAGGGATACATTTAGATTTTTTCGTTGGTAAATGTACGCTTTACTTTACATTTACATTTTTTCATTGGTAAATGTATGCTTTACTTTATGCAGAAGAAATATCTTACAAATTCAATTAATATTCCTCAAGTTTGTTTTTATACTTTTTTATTTTCAGGATGGTACCATAACTTACCCTGTCTTGCTGAAAAATTTCCCATTATTTTCATCACATTCCTTAAGACATACCTACGATTGTTTCCGGTGCAATGGAAGAAACACAATGTACTCCACGGAGGATTTCATTTCCCAGTTTCTCAACTGTAGGTTTGGTTTGGTTATGTTAGGTTAATTTTTTTTTTTTTTTTTCTTATGTGTCCGACTCTGGGCATAGACTTCATAGCCTGCTATCAAGGCCCAGCAGTCCTCCTTCACCATACACCTCTACATTATTAGGTACAGTTAAGCTAGGCTGGGTTAGGTTTAGTTAAACACTTTGGTTAGGACAGTCCCTTCCGCCATTACAATGACGAATCAAACAAGAGTTGTTACAGAGGAACAGCTAAAGACAACGGGGAAACATTTAACAAGAAACGTTTATTAACCAGCCCAGAAATAAAAATATATCAGGAAGAAGAAGAACTGATTTGGGAAGGTGCTTCTACTGCTTAAGGTAAAGCCATGTTTACCTATTCATTCTTGCAGATAAAGAGCAACAGGTACCAAGGCTTTTAACTAATAAAAGATTTAAGAAAACTTAATACAGTACTCAACTGCTAAAAGGGATTACTGTTTATTTAACTCTTTAACTGGGTGGGATCATGCTGAGGAAGGTAATCTGCCAGCCAGCATATCATTAAAGTTCTATGAAAGCTGTATAAGGGCTACAGACTTCTTCTTTTAACACTGATTACCAGGGTTGTAGAGTTGGTGATAATATTTCCCGACTCTGACTCCAGAAATTTTACAAGTACGACCGACTTAAGTACTGTATATACCAGGTACTGTACTAATAATACAGCACATGGACACCTATCTATTGCCAGATGCCTTAATCCCATAAGGGGTGGCCACAAACAAATTGCCTCCATGTTGCCCTATCCCCCACCATTTCATTGCCCTGCCCCCAGCTCACACCCCCCTCTCTCATATACCTCTCCACTCCATCTCATCCTTGGCCTTCCCCTCCCTCTCCCCCCCTCCACATCACTCAAATACACTCTCCTCATCAGTCTCTCACTCTCCAACTTCTCCATGGCCAAACCATGTGGTAAATGAAAACTATTCATGAATTTTGATACATTACAATTCTTAAACTTCTGTTTTAAATTCTCTACTTACATACTGACAAATAAGCTGTTATACATGGTGGTAAAATAAACTGAATAAAGTATTGAAAAGGTATGACATACCATTTCAGTATAAAAAAGTTTGGAGTCGGAGCCGTCGGAATTATACCGACTTACTCCAACCAAAAACAGATTACTCCACAAAAGACCACAACCCTGCTGATTACCGGTCAGCATGGCTTTTCTCTGATCACCCTACTACCGTACATACAACTGCACCTTGCAAAGTCCAGGGTTTAATAACTCAGTGACTGGGTTAATGCACAACGTAGGCTATATCATGTTAACCAAAACTATAATCCTCTACTATTCATGCAAAATCATGCTTAATAAATGTATAAAATCGGTGGGATTTTAAAGGGCAACCCGTATTTGCTCCTCTCCCTAGTACCACTTCATGAGTAGAAAGACTGCAAATCAAACCTCTTAAAATGTTCCTGGTTACCCGAGCTAACTGAAGTATCGGTGATATAATTATGACAGTCTTTCAGCTGCTTGCGATACAGACTTGTGCCAGGAGACAGCACTTACGTGTTGCCAGACTCGAACTCCACCCAGTTACCACATGACCCGGATGACTATATTTACCCACTTCCTTGAGATATGACGTGAAAGCTAATTGTTTATTTTTTAAAATTCACTCATACCACTATTGAATTATTTACAAGCAAACTAGAATGAAAATAATGGTGAAGCTACTAAAACAAAACGACTGTTGATGAAATAGTAGGCAATCTTATTTATCCTGCAAATTAACCGAGACTCTTCATAAATACCGACTCATACAGCTGATTTCTAGTTGTTTCGTATAACTGGATTTCGGCTCTATTTATGTCCCTTGCATCACTAAGTTTTATTATCATATCGATAAAAAATACGGTTTAGTTCAAGTAGCAGAAATACCTTACCGATTCCCTGGTTGTTTTTGTATTTTTCTAATCGATCCACCAACTCGTTCAATTTTATTCATTTTTATTGTGGCAAATGAATGATTAATTATTTCTGATCAAGCAAAAAGAATTTCGAAAAAGGAAGTGAAAAGCACAGGAGGGACCAAGTATTTAAGAGCACGGCCTTCTCATTATGGGGGGGGGACTTTCTTGGTGGTTGCGGGCAGTATCACCCGCCTCTTCCCGAATATCTTCGTATCTTTTTTTATACTGATACCATATTCATGTAAGTAGTTAGTAGCTTAACATTCACGAAATGCATTTGCAATTTTTTAAAATGTTTGTTATCATTTCTTTTGTGTGATACTATCTTTATTTATAGAGTTTTAAGAGACTGGTGTCTTTGCTTCCTGCCCACCGACGATCCCCCACTGAGTTAGATCTTCCCCACTGAGCTCTATAGCATGGAGTGCACTGAGCTCTATAGAATGGAGTGGCTTTCTCGTGGGTATCACCATGTAGTTTGTGTAACCGCCGCCAGGGGCCCAGGGCGACGCTGATGTTGTTTATCTACACCACCGACGCCCACGTCTTTTGAAATCAGCCGGTGAATTCGGAAAATATAGTGCCATGGCTCACTGCATAGCTTATGTAAGCAACAACGAAACGGAAACAGCAAGCTAAGAGCAGTGGATCCAATTGCATTACCATTGTGGATGCGACGGGCGGGGGGGTTTCAATATGGCGGCCAAGGCTTCACTCTCGCTCACTGAGCTTTATAATATGGAAGGGCTATCTCCACAGCGAGCGTGAAGCCTTGGCCGCCATATTGAAACCCCTACACTCGTCGCCTCCACAATGGTAATGCAATTGGATCCACTGCTCTTAGCTTGCTGTTTCTGTTTCGCTGTTGCTTACATAAGCTAAGCACTGGGCCATAGCACTATATTTTCCGAATTCACCGGCTGATATTAAAAGGCGTGGGCGTCGGTGGTGTAGATAAACAACATAAGCGCCGCCCTGGGCCCCTGGCGGCTGTTACACAAACTACGTGGTGCTACCCATGAGAAAGCCACTCCATACTATAGAGCTCAATGCTCTCGCTGCGGAGATAGCCACTCCATATTATAGAGCTCAGTAATGGAGTGGCTATCTCTGCCGCGGGCGTGTGATTTTGGCCACCATATTGAAACACCAGCACTCAAATTCAAATTCAAATACTTTATTTCCACTAAGCGGTGGTTATTAATAAAGGTACACTCGTAGCTTATAATACCAAAACATTTACGGATTATGATTTTCTTCTTCCTAGTTCAACGAATTACATCGGGTACATTTAACCAACGCCACAGGTTGCTGCCGTGCAACTTACCCTTTTTGGCACTATCCATGTCATGAAACCTGTTATGCTACGTATTTGCGGGTCGGTTTCTCGCCCTCAAATACGCAGGCTACGGCGGGTCCCTATTCTAGACCGGGTCGGTATCTCTAAGGAATAGGACTGGACACAAAAACAAGGCAGTGAATGTTACACACATGTATTACAAATATCTTCCCAGAGACAATAATACATCAACAAATACATTAGATGCTGGGTTTGCCGGGGATGGGTTAACAACTCAACACAAGGTTTTACTTGATTGGAAATCTGTCACTATACCGGCTGGTAGAAGTATGGTATATTTACCCAGCACTTATGGCACATAAAACTTATGATTCAGGACACAGGAATGAATTTACTACAATTTCCCGATCTCGTATAGCACTGGACGGCACTGGTATATGAATTACGTTAACACCTGTGTCATAGACACTTGCCGGCCGGAAGTCTATCTTCGGTAGAATCAGCCGCGCAGTGATCACTGAAGGGGGGGGGGGGGAACTGCGGTATTCTAGCGGGACATTTGGAAATGCCCAGACATACCCTAACTAATGTGCCCGGACACTGGGGTGGGTGGAGGTTTAATGCACAAGGGGAAGGCACGATGGGAATATCTATTCCTTCTGTTAGCCACTGAGGTGTTTCACTCGTGTGCTGGCACAATCGGCACAATATTATTGTTCTATTGGTCACTGTGGCGTTTCGTTCACTGGGGGATGCACGGGACTCCACTCGGGACATAAATTAGGCCAAGGTTAGCTATTAGGCTCGTCCAATCTTATACTCTGGGCTCCTGGTCACTTATCACGAGAATATACTATAGAGAATCACTCGCACAGTGTAAGCTAATGCACACACATGTATCTGGGTCTAGAGAGCACACACATAATTAAAGTCCACTCGCTTCACTACCACTGGTGGGCCCCAGGTTGATTCCCCCATCCGGAGGAAGGGCAGAGTGACGCGCCCCTGGACAGGGCCTCACACGTAGTCATGGGACTAGGGGCTCGGCCCGAAGAGGGCCAGGAGACGGGCCTGACGTCGAGTCTGGGAGAGACTCAGGGAGGTCCCGCCCAAAGGTAAGTCACGCCCCGGTGTTCGGGGCAACTCCCGGGGTGACTGAGGACCCAGGGTACTGGAACCCGGTGTGGCTGGACTGCGGCAACGGCTAGAGGGCGGCATCGCCGTCAGGGTCGTCACATGGGGACCTAGGGCCGGGGGAGTAGTAGACAGGGCCCGACGTCAGTTGTGGGGTCTGCTGGGGCTCAGCTTTGGCCGCTGTTCACACTGGTAGAGTTGCAGGGAACCAAGGCATCGGGTGAGGCTTTGCCATGGCTTGGGGGAGGGGTCCTCTCTGGCTGCAGGTCCTCCTGTGGGAGAGAAGCAGACTGTGGCCTGCTCTACCTCAGGCCTGACATGACTAATGGCCGATGTCGTGGTGGCACAGGGGACATCAGCTTCAGTGCAGCTAGTGGCCTGCTCTACCTCTGGCCTGACATGACTAGTGGCTGACGTCGTAGTGGCACAGGGGGTTGCAGCTCTGGTGCAGCTAATGGCCCGTACCATGGAGCTAAGAGGACTAGTAGCAGAGGGACGGACTGTGGCCGATCCTGCCTCGTACCCAGTATGGCTTGTGGCCGGTACTGTGGCGCTACTCTGGGGTGATCAACTACAGGAGTCGGACGACTTATGGCCTGTCCTGCCTGACCGACACACGTCCGTGCCGCGGCCCTGTAGCGGGGGTGCAACTGGGGAACAGACTGTGGCCAGTTCTGCCCCGTATCCGGTATGACTATGGCCCATACCGTGGCATTGCGTGGAGTTGTAAACTCCACCCCTTACCTGGCGAGTGGAATTTCGGCTGGAGACTAGGCGCCAGCAACAGCTACCTTTCCGGGGCACCACCTGGGAGCAAGAGGGGCGCCGGGAAGAGATACAGGTGCGCCGTTCCTGTTCCCAACTACTCAGTGTCAGTGGCAGCCCCCCAGTGGTACTGGGAGGGTTGGGGGTGTTGGTGTCGTCTGCACTGGCCGTTGCATCGCGTCATCTGCGGCCTCAACCCCTAACTCCTGTATTTCAAAACCGAATATCCAGATTGATGAGGGCCGGAAGAAACATGAAAATTGATATGCTCCGTGTTAGGGGGGCACGGTGGCTCAGAGGTAGAGCACCGAGCTCGGGACCGGGGGGTCGCGAGTTTGAGCCGCGCCCGGGACTGCTGTGCCGGGAGGGGTAGCGCCCTCCTGTTACCTAGCGGGGCTATATGATCTCATTGTAAGGTCTAGCTCAGGGGATTCCTTAATCCCTTAATGCTCTGTTTTATGGAGCGACTTCTCGCTCCGTAATATACAGGCTCAAATCTTGGATTTACTTCTGTGCTTTTATGGCTCGACCTCTCGCTCCATAAGACTCAAGCACGAGCTTTTGGGGTTCTTTATTTCAAGACCGGGCTAGAATATATACCAAAGGAACAGGGCAAAAACACAGGTAACCCAGTATTACACATGTATTAGCCAGACTGATTCACACAATACAGTATGGAACATCGCAAGTGGCACTTACAGAATCCCTTATGATACAACTAAGGCAGCACACAATATAGCAGGGTGGTACACTAGGAATTATAAGTCTGTGGCTCATTGAGGGTCCCGACTGGGGCAACTACACTGTTCAGGGGAGCACTGACCCTTCACACCAACGAGAGTTCACTGAGGGCCACTGGGGAAGTCACAAGTCACTGTATTCACGAACTGGAGTGAATGGGGCCTGGGGTAGTTGTCACAACACAGGGGGAAGAATGTAGGAGTCGTCACTGGGGAGGTGGAATTTCACAAGGGACAGGATCTACTGGGGGACTACGGCAGGGGAAGTTAGTACTCACAGTTTTGATGGGATCTTAGGAGGGGGAAGAGTGACACTCACGGTTTCGGGGTTACGCCCTGGTTCAGGTGGCGTCCTGGTGTAAGGGGGAGGCCGTCCAGGAAGTGTGGGGCTGCCTCACAACGTGGGCGCCCCGTGGGGGTAGTGGGAGGTTCGCCTCGGGTCCTCCGGGAAGCTGCCTCGGGAGTCATCAGGTCCTCGGGACTGGCGTTGAACAAGGCCAGGAGGCGGGCGGCCCTCCACCAGTCTCGTGACGTCGTCGGAGTGTGGTGGGCGCCCTCGGACCTGGTGGAGCCCGGGGTTGGTGGTGTGCCCCTTGGTAGCTGGGGGCTGCGGTCTCGTCAGGGAGAGGGGGTCGTCAGGAGTTGTCTGTGGTCAAAGTGTCCCTGTGAGTCCGTCAGCATCTGCACTGGGGGAGGGGACGGTTGGATCGACAGGACGCCCATGACTGGTCCACTCCACACGCTCTGCCACGACGTACCTGTTGGGGAGCAATCTCCACCCCAGATGGTGTAGGGGAAGGCAGAGGGGCGTCTCATTCGGCCACAGGAGGGTTGGGCCAAGCCCTCTAGAGACCTGCTCCTCCGCAGGAGCCTCTGGCCTAGTGGAGGAGGGAGAACTGGCTGTCGCTCCCTCTTCTTGGCAGGTCCGACAGACGCTGCCACAACTCCATGCTGGAGATGCAGGAGGAGATTCTGATGAAGCTCCTCCAGCCTGGCAAGTCTGGTGGACGTTGCCTAGGCTCCCAGACTAGAGAGTGGAGGAAGGAGATCTGGCAGCTGCTCCTCCCGCCCAGCAAGTCTGGAGGACGTTACCGGGGCACCACTCGTCCCGGGGGCAGCAGGAGGGAGAGATCCAGTGAACGCTCTCGACTGGGCAGGTCTGGCTGACACTACCACGCTCCTGCTGCTGGGAGATAGTCACAGCCATGAAGTACCCGGCAGGTGCCTCCACTATGGCAGGTCCGGTGGACGCTACCAAGGCTCTGCTCCCTTCCTTGGGATGGGTAGGAGAGATCCGAAGGATGCTCTCACGTCAGTTAGTCCGGCGGACGTAACCGTACCCCTGCTCCCGACGGCGGGTGGCAGAAGAAGGAGAACCAGCGGTCGCTCCTCCTGCAGCAAATCCGGCGGATGTTGCTGTGCTGTTGCTCCCCTATGGTGATGTAGGGCTGAGAAGACCGGCAGTCGTTCTCCCTCTGCTAGCAATTCCAACAGGATCTGGTGAGGGCCTACGTAGGACTGCTTTAATGTAAGCCCCACCCCGAGTCTGGTGTTGGCTTTTTTTTTTTTTTTTTTTTTTTTTTAAGATTCGCCACACTGGTGTGGCACGGGCTCGGTGTGGAGAGCCCGTCAGAGGGTGGCAGTAAGTAAACAAGGGGTGCTGCTGTGGCCGGAGAGTAATGACCCCGGACTGCTAACTTGGTGTTGGTCCGGTTGCGGGGAGGAGAGGCATATGGGAGAAGGTGAGGTGGACCAGTGTGGCCCGGAAGGTAGAGTCACCTGTCCGGTGTCCCCTTGCAGGGTGGTCGTCACCTCCCCGTCATCCCCTTGGTGGGTGGTGGTGTCATCATCGGGGTGCATTTTAGAAATATCTACAAGAGAGTGTGAACAGAAAAGAGGAGGACATGGAGAGAGACTGGAGATAAATGGGCACCTATTAGTCGCCTCATTCATGCAGGGATACTGGGGACGAATCTTCCCGCCCCACCCCAGGAGACGGTAATGTTATAGAATTAGCAACAAAATATATTTCTTACTTGTGAAATGTAATGCCATCTCTCTTCATTGAATTCCTGTGCCCATTTTTTTATATTTTCCAGAATCATCAGCTGCTTTCAAAACCCACAGAGCAGCTCAGTACAAAAATGCAGGCATCAGGCATGGTGTAACATGGCTGCCACTACACCGGCGGCATCCTGGTGGCAGCTACGTAAGTTACACTGTGTTACCCATGAGAAAAGCCACTCCATATTATAGAGCTCAGTGATCCCCCTCTCACCGATTACTCTGGGGGCGTGAACAGACGGTATGTGCTCCCTGGAGTGGGTTGAAAGGGCAATTTTAGCTTTAGTTATTCTGTCCTTGGTCACTTTCCCTTGTTTGCTTTTTTCTTTCTTCCCACATGCTCAGTGCGGGAAGGTGGTTATTATGTCGGCCTCCACTCCAGTCCTTCCTTTCTTTAGGAAGGGGTAGGGGGGGGACTGACAGCACCCTGACCGCAACAAGGACTGACCGCTGCCTGACTCAAGCTCGCGAGACATGTTAAAAATGTAACCTACTTGCAGCTTCATGACCAAGGTTCAGCTTTGACTAGTCTCAATCATTTCATCATCAGGAAGGTGATTGATGGCTGAGTTGGTGAGGTTGAACGTGTTACAAAACTTGCTGATGGAGACACATGATAAAGACTTGCATGGACAGCACAAGTTTCATTGTCGTGACGTTCAGCCGATAATCCCACAGTTCATGAACTCCTGCAAGAGGGTTATCACCTGCAGAGACCTCATGGGAATGGAAGAGTAGGACAGCATACTAGAACTTGCTCAGGAAGACTTTGCTTTTCGTTTTTCAGAAGGCGTGAGGACAACGACTGTGACACTTGTGTTGACTTTTGGCAAACTTAATCTCCCAGAGTCTATTAAAGTTGGATATGAAATTCTTAAAGCCAGGCCTTATGTTCCTAACCCCCTACGCTGCTCCAAATGTCATTTATGGACTAGGTACAAAGACTTGGGCTACTGTCTCTGTGTGACAAGTGTGCAAGTACCGGTCACAACGTAGATGACTGTAAATCCGGGACTGTGTGTTGTTCACATTGCAAAGTTGCTTACTGCACTTCCTCATGGGAAATGGGAGAAAGAGGTTTGCACGGTGAAGGCGACAGAGGGCATTTCTTATTACGAAGGTAGGAAGAAGGTGGGGGTGTTTCATGTTACTCCTATGCCGCTTACATATTATGCCTCCACGGTGGTGACTCGTACTGCAGTGTGCCCTGTCGAAACCTTCATCTTGGTCCCCTGTCCTTTCCAGCTCTCACCAACATTCCTGCATCAACTTAAAGGTGGCATCACACTGGGACAGAAGTGGCTAACATGCAAGCCAGTTTTGTGAGCCACTAGCCAAAGTGACCCATGGTGAGCAAGATTTTGACTGCGAGGTGAAATGGATAACAGTTTTAGCTCACAATCTGTTGGTAGGATTATAACTCAAATAAGCCTATATTAATTTTGTAACTGGTGAGAAAATATTCTGTTCTTCACTTCTGCCAAGGCAGATGGCATTGCTAGTTTCGGCTCGGGAAAACAAATGCGTATGACGGCAACTTGACATTGCTAGCCGTTTCGCCTAACAAAAGCTGCTCGCATGTTAGCCACTTTTGGACTAGTGTGACACTGCCTTAATACTCTCAGGCTGCTGGCTGCTGCGTCTCAGTCAGTACGGCCTATAAACTTAAGTCTGACAAGTCTGATATCCTTAATTTTACCACACTGAAAAGTATTCACGTCCTCATATGCTTCCTGCTCCTGATCCAGGGAGATCCTCGGAGGATCTGGGAGCCTTGTGATTTGTGATTATATGGAGGTTTCTGCAAGCAAGCACTAGGATAGGTCTCCAGACAGTCACTCGCCTGATGGAGGGCTGCATTAAAGAAAAATAATGAAGCACAAAGGTGTACCTCATAAATCTTAAAACCGTTGCATTCACTGTGTTACAGTGGCACTGTAGGACGCTTGGGGATATCTTACACAATATAGCAATTCTGCTATTTAATCACAGGGCAGATGTGATTTGTTTACAAGAGATGCACTTGGTGGATCGATCTGATCCTCCACAGTTCAAACACTGCCACCCGTATAAAGAGATGGCGATCACGGGGTTGCCACATGCACACACAAACCACACCCACAAACAGAAGTGGTTCAAAATTCTGCTTTGGAAGCTGTCGCGCGCAGAGTAAAATGTGATAATACATAGCTGCATATTTGCTCTCTCCACTGTCCTTCACATGGCCCCATTGATAGTGATGCTTGAAATTCTCATTATGACCACTTTCCCGGGAATAAGTTACTTTTGGACGGCTTTAATGCCCATCATTATCAATGGGGTAACTTGAAGATTGATGGCCGTGGGGAGCACGTAGCTGACCTAATACCACAGTCCATCCTCTGCCTTCTGAACGATAGATAGAGCGACTCATGTGTATTATGATCGTACTGGTAATTTTTCGGCAATTGACTTGTCTGGCCTTTTCAGGTATGCATCACAATCTCTCATGGGACCCTTATGACGACTCCTTGGGAGGTGATCATTTGCTATATTTCTAGGAGATTTCAATGTTCACCACTACCTCTGGTTCTCCTCTCCTTTCAGTGATCCACCTGGTGAAGAAACCTACAGCTTTTCTATCCTTAATGACCTAGATCAGCTTGTACAGCACCCTACCCGTATCCCTGACTGCCTTGGAGAGAGTTCCAACATACTTGATTGCTTCCTTACAACTAGTCCACCTGCTTACAACTAATCCATCTGCTCCTCTGATCACAACCTTATCACCTTAACTTGTCCTTTTGCTCCAGTAAGGCCTGTGGACCCTCCCGAGTGGCGGTGGCTGTGGCACTTTGGAGCTGCTAATTGGGAGGCCCTCAGGCAGTACTTCTTTGATTTTCCCTGGAATAATTATTGTTTCCATGGCCGAGGGCCATCTTAGTGTGCCTTGCACATTGCGGAGGTTATTCTCTCGGGCATGGAAGCATACATTCCTTTCTCATAATCCTGTAACTAACGCCAAAAAGAAAAAAATACTTGGTTTAATCACGCTAGTTCTAATGCTGTCCACAGCACGGAGAAGGCTTACAGAAGGTACAGGAGCCAACTCACCCCTGAATCTTACCTTTTTTATGTTTCTGCCCAGAATCATGCTAAGTCTGTTCTTCACTCAGCTAAAAATAATTTCATTCATAGTAAATGCTCTGAACTCAACTCAAATTCTTCCCACTCCTTCTGGCACTGTCCTAAAAACCTTTCTAACAACTTTACTTCATCCTCTTTTCCACTCTGATGGCTCTGTAGCCATTTCTTCTACAGATAAAACAGAACTCATCACTCAGACTTTCTTCTCCAATCCCTCTTTAGGCGATTCTGGTGCTGTTCGTGCATCATATCCCCCCCTCCGACTTCCTCATTGCTGACATTAAAATTTCTTCAACTGATGTATTTTCTGCCATCACTGGCATATATAGGCCTGTTGGGGTCCCTCCTGTTGTCCTCAAGAACTGCACTTGTGTTCTTGTGAAGGGGCGAGAATTTTGCATTGCCCATAAAATAAGTAAATCCCACTGAACTGACACCAGTGTAATGCTCTGAATTTATCCCACCGGTGTAGTTACCAGTGTAAGGGTGCAAAGTTTAGCCCTCTTCAAATTTGAGTTAATCCCACCGATGTGAATACCAGTGTAATGCAGGATTTTTCTTCCTACGTTATAAATGATTACCTTAGCTATGCCACACCGCTAAAGCCGCCAGTGCGACAATAGTTGAATTTGATTTTTATCATGTGATTACAGTTACTGCCAGAATATCAAGAATAAGGCCTCTTTAATAATTAAAATTATTTGGTATCGCTGCCACCACCCAGCAGTTGCCGGGAAATAAAAAGAATTAATGTTATTTATGATTTAGTCCCATTCGATGGAAGAGGGACAAGGCCTATGACAATAACATGGTAACGTGATCATTTTGTAGGAGAGCGTGGTTCTTTAGATGTACATGCCTTGCGGGCCATCCCGTTTTTACTTGTACTACCCCATAGGATTATAACCAAACACATTTTTTCTATAATTTACTTATCTATATTAATGTCCTTAATTTACACAGCAATGATATAGTTTCAAACCAGATTTAATTACTAGATCTTAATGAATCACTTGTCTCCATTACGACAGGCTAACTGACAGAGAATGAAAAATCTATTCCACACAGGTAGAATCATCTGACCCGATAACACGGTACAGGAAAAATAACCTCATCCCGTCGACAACATAGAAAACTTTTCCAACATGGGGTAACTCTCATAAACTACTCCACGCATGGTCGCACAAGGACTCGTAGCGAGACCCAGTTACAACGGGTTACAACGGGTTACATCAATTCTAAAGAAATCAACCTTATTTTACCTGGGTTACACCACACGACATATCTAGGAAGAATATACATAAACAAAAAATTATTACACTATAGAACTCAGTGCTCACAGCACTGCTCACGGCGGGACAATACACTTTTCCGCCTTCTCACACACCTTTAACCAACATATTACATTTGTTTTATAAGAAATTAGCTTACTAAGTGGACCAACCGACTTTGACTATACTGTGCAATGGAAATAGACTATGTGTAAATTAGTGTAAAGGGCTTTCGGGCACTGGACTTGTGACTCTCAAACAATGGCCTGCGCAGATTCCATGACCCGACGCCATTTGCCGGCTCTGAAACACGAGCGTCCACTCACAATGAAGTCTTTCTCGAGAGTCAGGGTTTTGATAATATGCTCAGATATCTTACTTTAATTATGGTTATATCAACAACTAATTATGATGACGTATAAGGGAAAATTACTGTATAATTCTCGGAGCTTTACCTGAAACACGAGCGTCTTTCTCGAGAGTGTCGCTCCTCGGCCACACAGAAGCTCAGGCCCGCGAACACCCGCTCCGATCGCACTGTCTGGCTCTAACTACAAACAGTTACGTTACAGTCTCCAGGTTATAACATCGCACCAGAATTTGCAATAAACACGTACGCATTACTCTACTTATAAAAATATAACTTATGATGATTTAAATTTTGTGGCAATAGCATAGGTCTAACAATTTAACATACGATGCCTGAAATCACGGTTTGATACAATTTTCTCTCTGTTTAGTTTGCTGCGCCACCAACATGATGCAACCACTGATGTCTATACCAAATGAATTAATTTTTGCGGTCATCTATGACAATCCTCAATAGTCTGGCTTTACTTAAGTTCTTAAACAACGTTATTCAGTATCACGATACAGCATACACTAGCCCAAATACAAAAATTCTGAATTCTAGTTATAAATATGACTCCTCGCCAATATAAGCACCAAATTAACTCTCTATGCGGTTCTATTGAGGCCAAATGCCTGCCGTCTCTTGACCAGTTGCTTCTACTAGTAAAATCAAGCCCAAAACTATGATTTACAAAGTCCACTTCACACTTTACATTTCAACACGGTCCAGAATATACACTTATCACTTACAAAATCTAATGTAAATCACATATATTATATACTTAACCTATACTTACACTAACTTAAATTACTCTTATACTACTTATATTATATGCAAGAAAAATGGCATTACACTTGTACCCTGCCTAGGTAAATACTTTTGCCTTTGTCTATCAACTTGTACCTTCTTTCTTACTGGAAGTCTGCTTTCATTCAGCCCATCCCAAAGAAGGGTGACCATTCCCATTCCTCTAACTATTGCCCAGTTGCTTTAACACAGAGTTTCTCAAACTTTTTAGTGTGTGACCCTATTTGGAATATTTAATGATTTCACGACCCACAGGGTAAAGAGAGAGAGTGAGAGTAACCGGTATATAGCTTATCATAGTTATTATGCATATGCTTTTAGTGTAATAAGGATAATTACAATTTCAGTTAACCTGAGGAATCCCATCGACGTATGGGTACATTGCAATGTTTTGTCACAGCTACACCCATCGACATATGGGTATGTTGCGCAATTGCAAGGGTCATAATTTGCACAATTTTCAAGTTTCATGGGTGATTTTTGGTAGGCATATGTGGGAGACCTTCCTCTACCTGCTGTCAAGCAGGGATACTGCCTGGCCCCACCTAACCCCCCCTCCCCCCCACACTAGGCAATTCACCTGTTAGCAGTAATCTGGCCAGTAAAGGTATGTTGCCTCACTGTCTCTCCAATGACGAAATTCACGGTGGAAGTGATTCCTGAGGTGGAGGACAAAGAAATAAAGAAGCTAGAGCAAGAAACAAACAGAAGTGATGAGGTGGTAATGTCATAAAGGAAGGTGCCATATGTGGATGTGTTTGGTGACTGAACAATGCTTCTATTGCCTATACAAATGTGTTAAAAACCAATATAGTCTGTTACTACACATAAATTCGTACCAAATACATAAATAAATACGTAATTGAAAGTGGCTTGAATTATTTAACCCTTTCATAGTTCGTTTTCATTAGCCAGGTACCCTGAAAAAGAAGGAAAACGTAAAGCTGCTGTCACACTAGGACAAAAGTGGCTAACATGCTAGCCAGTTTGTGAGGCAAAACGGCTAGCAAAGTCGAGTTGTCGTCACACACGCCTGTGTCTTGCAAGCCAAAATGGGTAACAGTGTTGTCTGCCTTGGCGCCACACATTTGTAAACAAACCACCATGGCTTCATGTGCATCCGCTTTTTCCCGCAACAAATCCATTAACTGGACACAAGAGGCACTGCACCGATTGATAGAAAGCACCAGAGATTACCCCCATTCTCTGTGACCATCGCCATGAGCTCTTCACCAAAATGTCGTCTGCCTAGGTGCCCCATGGGCATTTGTAAACAAACCACCACGGAGTACCCACTCCCTTATCCTCAGTTTCTGTAACCGCTTCTCGTACTTTAGCAACTCCAGAGCCACAAAGTAGTCTACTAGTTTTCCTAGCTGCAGGATCCATATCGAAATCTGATTTCTACTTATTGTTTGGAGACAAAGCAGACGGCCTCCGCGTCTGGTCACCCGAGTGTCCAAATATTTATTTCAGGTTACAAGGAAAAAAATAAAAATGAATAAAAACCACAAGAATTAAATTATATTTACCTAACAAATTTAGTTAAAGTTCCCGTCTATGAATAACAGAATATTTTCTTACCGATTACGAGATTAATATAGGCTCATTTGAGTTCCAATCCCACCAACAAGCTGTGAGCAAAAATTGTTATTGAAATACAGGAGTTAGGGGTTGGAGCCGCAAACCACATGGCGACCGGAGCAGACGACACCAGCTCCCCCAACCCCCCCAGTATCACCGGGGGATTGCCACCAACACAGTGCGGCTGGGAACAGGAACGGCCTACCTGTTTAACTTCCCGGCACCCCTCTTGCGCCCAGGTGGTGTCCCGGAAAGGTAGCAGTCACCGGCACCTAGTCTCCAGCCGGAGCACAGCTCACCAGGTAAGGGGTGGAGTTTATAACTCCACGCAACTCCGCGGTATCGGCCACAGTCGTACTGGATATGGGGCAGAACCGGCCACAGTCCGTTCCCCAGTTGTTTCCCCGCCACAGGGCCGCAACACGGACGCGTGTCGGTCGGGCAGGACTGGCCACAAGTCGTCCGCCTCCTGTCGGCGTTCCCCCCAGAGCGGCACCGCAGTACCGGCCACGAGCCGTACTGGGCATGAGGCAGGATCAGCCATAGTCCGTCCCTCAGCTTGTCACGAATTTTCTACAGTGTAAAATCACGTTAAGTTAAATCGTGACATCCAGTGATTTTGTGGAGGAGCAAATTATAATATGTATGATAATTTTAAGTGATTTCGTGGAGGAGCAAATTATTATATGTACGATAATTTTAAGTTGTCGGGTTTTGCTCTGGGCTGTTATGAGCCTGTGCGTGCAGCTCCCACCCTCGCCGCATCGAGTATTCAAATGAGAGCTCAGTCTGTCCTTAGTCACAGAACGAATTGGGTCGTATGCCTCTAGAGGCTCGAGTGAATTCTTTATTTCAGATCTCGGCTTGAATCGGCATGTGTTCCCGAGCTCCCACCCTCTTGATGATCGACTACAGTACAGTCTCATCCATACCGATCAGTATTTTCTGGTTTTTCTAGGCTTAAGTTTTTATTTTTTAATATTTAGTCGTTATCTGAGTGTCTGAGTGAGTGAGTGTATTCCTTCATTTGATTTGAATTTCATGTAACATAAATTCATTTGTTTGTAATTAATAAATTTACAGTTCGTTTTCTTAAGCTTTGTTAAAGTATAACAGCCGTGTTTAATTTTCCCACTTATTTAATACAGTTTGCTACTCCACGTTAGCACAACTTTTGAATTAAATCACGGCTGGTACTTAGGCCAGCTTTGGCATCACTCCTTAAATCCGTTGTGCTAGCTAGGAGTTTGGCTCAGCCAAGAGCCTGTTATCTTTATTATTATCATTTTTTTTTATTGTTGGGGGGGGAGAAGAAACTTTCTCGTAGGCCAACAGTACAATATTGCAGCCCAATAGAGCGTCTAGTCTCTGCTGCTTACCGTTGAGAAAGTCTATAATTCTCGACTCTAGAGAATTGGCGAAGTGACATAGCACACTTAGCTATACATTGTATACGAATTATACAATATTTCATTATCTCTTGGAAATACTTAAATTTCCCCTGACATCTGACGACACGCCAAAGAAAACTCTCATTTTCCCCTGACATCTGGCGACCTCATACCAGGATAAACTCCTAGCCAAAAATTTATTACTGAATCACTCACTCACACCTAGTCTCAGTTGTCACTCAGTCTCAAAAACCAAGCACGATGGAACACAGTACATTCGTGCAAGAAGCAAAAGATATGGGGCTCACTAACCCCCAGGAAATACGAGATTATGTCCTATCGCGCTTCAATCACGAGCAAGAACGTGAAAATGCCGCCCGTGAAGAGCGGAAAATTGAACGCGAGGAACGGCAAAGAGAGAGGGAGGAACAGCAGAAAGAAATTGAACGCGAGGAACGGCAGAAAGAGAAGGAGCGGGAGTACGAAGAACGACAGAAAGAACGCGAGCGGGAGGAGCGCGAGTGGCAACGTGAACACGAGCGCCAACTGCGTGAACAGGAGCATGTTGAACGTGAGGCACGTGAAGAACGTGAACGTGAGGAGAGAGAGAGAGAGAACGTGAACTCGAGTTGGAGGTGCTTAAGCTTAAGCAAGACTCCATGGCTTCAGGCACACCGGGTGCAGCCAATTCAAGCTCCTCTACTGCTCTCTCAGCACCTTTTCTAGCAACTCCACGTCTCAAGCTTCCCTCTTACAAGGAAGGCGAGCGAATCGAGCCATTTATAGCTCGTTTCGAAGACATGGCAAACCTGTACAAACTGGATGAGGCAGGTAAGCGGCTTCAGTTCCTTAGCCTGTTTGAGGGCCCCACCCTCGACATTCTCCACAGAATTCGCAGAGATAATATCGCGTATGAGATGATGAAGTCCACACTCATCAAAGCGTACGGTCTTACTGTTGATCGTGCTAGAAGTCAGTTCATGAGGGCGCGTCTCCAGGAAAAGGAGACAGCTGTTCAGTTCCTCGACCGTCTCACGGCATATTTGGGCGAGTGGATGGAGAAGGACGAGACTCCCAGCACACGTGAGGGAATGATTGACCTCGTGCTGCGCACACAGCTGGAAAAGTCGTGGCCTGCTGAGCTCATCGCCCAGCTCAAGATGTCCAAAGTGAAGGACGCATCCGTAATGGTACAAACCGCTGATGCTTTCTTTAGTGCNACGTTAGCACAACTTTTGAATTAAATCACGGCTGGTACTTAGGCCAGCTTTGGCATCACTCCTTAAATCCTTTGTGCTAGCTAGGAGTTTGGCTCAGCCAAGAGCCTGTTATCTTTATTATTATCATTTTTTTTTATTGTTGGGGGGGGAGAAGAAACTTTCTCGTAGGCCAACGGTACAATATTGCAGCCCAATAGAGCGTCTAGTCTCTGCTGCGTACCATTGAGAAAGTCTATAATTCTCGACTCTAGAGAATTGGCGAAGTGACATAGCACACTTAGCTATTCATTGTATACGAATTATACAATATTTCATTGTCTCTTGGAAATACTTAAATTTCCCCTGACATCTGGCGACACGCCAGAGAAAACTCTTATTTTCCCCTGACACAGCTGCTAGTGACCTTAGCTCGCCAGCATAGGCCATAGCCGTCCCAGAGCTCACCTCCTGTGCCCTCTTAACGTCGGCCACAAATCACGTCGGGCCAGAGGTAAGGCAGGCCACAAGCCGCCAGGAAGCTATCCCCCCCTGTGCACACTCAGGCCTCGGCCACAAGTCACGCCAGGCCGGGATAGCGCAGGCTACAAGCCGCTTGGAAGCTATCCTCCTCCTGGCCACTCAGGCATCTGCCAAAAGTCACGCCAGGCCAGACAAAGCGCAGGCCACTAGCCGCAAGGAAGCTATCCTCCCCTGTCCACACTCAGGCATCAGCCACAAGTCACGCTAGGCCGGGGTAGCGCAGGCCACAAGCTGCCCAGAAGCTATCCTTCCCTGTGCCCCTCAGACATTGGCCACAAGTCACGATGGGCCAGGAGTAAAGCCGGCCACAGTCCGCTTGTCCCCTACAGGAGAACCAGCAGTCGGAGAGGACCCTACACCTGAGGCGTGGCAAAGTCTTACCCAAGACCTTGGTTCCTTACGACTTCACCAGGGTGAACAGCTGCCGGACCAGAGCCCCCCCGCAGACCTTGCAGCCGATGACGGGCCTTGTCCACTACTCCCCCGGCCCGAGTTTCCCGTGAGGCGACCCTGTCGGCGACGCTGCCCTCTAGCAGTTGCCGCAGCCCAGCCACCCCTGGTTCCAGTCCCCTGGGTCCCCTGTTGCCCCAGGAGTTTCCCCGAACACCAGGGCGCTACCTACCGGTGGGCGAGGTCTCCCGAAGGCGCTCCCAGACCCGACGTCAGGCCCGTCTCCTGGCCCTCTCGGGCCGAGCCCTTAGCCCCACAGCCACGTGTGGGGCCCTGCCCAGGAACGCGCCACTCTGCCCCTTTTTCCTCCAGACGGAGGAATCAACCTGGGCCCACCGGTGGTAACCAAGTGAGTGGACTATATGTATATGTGTGTGTACCCTTAGACCCAGATATAGTGTGCATCGACAGATATCTCACGAGTGATCCCCTACAGTGTATCCTCATAGTTAAGTGACCAGGAACCCAGAATATAAGATTGGACGTGCCGATAGACAGAACGTGGCCTGACCTATATCTTAAAGGTAGAGTCCCGCCGCCTTGGACAGCCTTTGTGATAATCAGGAAATACCCGTTGTGTTGCTGTGCCTTGCGTTGGTGTTTATGCTTTCCCTCCCCTCTGTTCAGTTAAATATTCACCCAGCCCTGTGTCCCAACGTGTTTAGTCAGGACGTACTAAAATACCACAGTTCCCCTTGCTAGTGATCTCTACGGGCAACCCTACCTGAGATAGACTTCCGGCCACCAGGTACCTGAAATACAGGTGTAACGTAACTTATACTGTATATATATGTAGTGCCGTCCAGTGCTATACGGGTTTTAGAGATTGTAGTAAAATCATTCCTGTGTCCGGAAATATAAATATGTTGTATGTACCATGAGTGTCGGGTTAATAGTACCATACATGAACCAGAAGATATAGTGACAGACAGCAATTGTATACAGTGTTAACTTACCCCCGGCCAACCCATTGTAATATTTGTGATGTATTATTGTTCTCTGTGAAATATCTGGAATACATGTGTAATATTTACTGCCTTGTTTTTGTGTGCAGTCCTACTCTTAGGAGTTACCTCCCGGTCTAGAATAGGGACCCACTTTAGCCTGCGTATTTGAGGGCGAGAAACCGTCCCACAAATACGTAGCACAACACTGGTGGCTAGTGGTGGTTCTTGACCCGGACAGTGAAAAAGGACTGGAAAACTTTTTGTGAAAATGGCAGCCAAAACACATGTACCCCTACCAAAATTTGACCCAGAACAATGAGACATCACTACTTACTTGCAAATGGTCAAGCCATTGCTTGATATTGGTTTTGAAGAAGATAATCAGAAAATAGCTGTCACTCTACCTTACTTGGGAAAGGCGGTAGCTAGCATAGCACCAAAAATAGTCCCAGACCTCACGTGGGCCAGGTTTACAAAAATTGTTGTAGACACTATCACCCCGTCATTAGGGGAAGTTGTCGCAGTTTCACAACTAGATGCCCTCAGATATGACGGGGATTTGGACAACACGTTGGTCCAAGGTAGGCGACTTGTCACCGCCGCATACCCGGATGCCGAAATGAATACCCGGGATGAGCATATCTTTAATACTCTCCTCAGAGTCCTCCCGGGCATGGTTAAGGAGCATTTTACCTTAAATGACCCGACGGGAGACTTGGACCGCGACGTCTAGCTCATACGCCGCCTTCTTGCAGCCCCCCCTGACATGCAACAAATCGGGGTTGTGAGCCGGTTCCCAACGAAACCCCCACCCACGCCGCCCCAACCCTCTCCAGCCCCCACCGCGAGACACCTCCGCCTCGGCTCTTCCAAGAGCCCACCCCACCAGGAGGCGGTCGCCCCAGGAAAACAGTGCAAACCTCATCACTATCAATCCGTGGGAGTTCACTGCCTGTAACAGCCGCTGCCCACTTCACGACATTCGTGAACAGCTCAAAGTGGCACGCAGAAGAAGAGGCAATCCACCAAGGCGCTGCCCAATTCTGGCAGTAGAGGAGAGCCCTGCGAACCCTCAACCCCCTCTCGTTGAGGAGCCTGACGCCGGCTGCGAAACAAAGGCCCAACTGGCGCTGGATTTTTAGGATCCCCCCCTCACCTCCCCACGGTGGCGGGGGCCACCTCTACCCAATACCGACCCCCGGTTTATGATAAAATGAAATTACAGGGGGTCAAGGCAAGACTCCTGGTGGACACGGGAGCCACCAGGTCTTGCTTATATACACACTTTTACTCCCGCCACCAGGGAGTTTTTGGGCCCCTTCTCCCCACTTCAGCCCATCTTATAGACGTGGGGGAAGGCTCCCTGCCTATTCGTGGGGAAACACGGGCCCTACAAACGACGACGCATCAACAAGGCTCCACCCGTCATCCATTCATCATATTTGACTCGTCCTGCCGTACGTATGACGGTTACTTGGGGCTAGACCTACTGCAAAAGCTCCACACGCACATAGACTGCCACAGGAGGCGACTTCAGTTTCGACAGCCCCCCCAAGAACCCAAAAGTATATGTAAGTGCACAAGCCAGGACAACTTCCCCCCCCTCCTCCTGAACCGGTCCCTGGCCCCACATTCCCCGTGACCGTCGCGTTCTCTCTCACCATTCCTCCCCACCACGAAGCGTGGTTAAGAATCAATAAGCCCACAGGGACCCATTCCCTATTTTCCCCTAGTGTCCCCACCGGGCCCCTCGCTGCCTGCCTAATGTCGCCGACCTTCCTTCCGCCCCACCGTTCATGAACGCCATCAAAGTGGCGAACCTGGTGGCTACACCCCTCACTCTGCCAAAGGGACTTCTGGTCGGCGACCTAGAGCCAGCAGAGCCGTGCGACACCCCACCCCTAGAATCACACCTTTCTCCCCTTCCTTCGTTGCCTGAACACTTATCTACACATCAGGCCGAGACTCTACATCATCTACTGCTCGAGCACCAAGATCTTTTTTCAACCGGGCCCGCCGGCTTGGGGCATACGACATATTTAGCCCATGAGATTCACACCACTGGGCCCCCATTCCAACCCTCTCGCCGGAAGAACCCACACCAACGGGCTGAGGAGGACCGGCAAGTTCAAGAAATGCTGGACGCCGGCATCATAACGCCCTCTACTAGCCCCTGGTCCTCCCTTGTTGTCTTGGTTTGGAAGAAAGACGGCACTCAACGCTTCTGCGTCGACTACCACCGCTTAAACGACGTAGCTATGAAAGATGCCACTCCTCTCCCTCGAATAGACGACTCCCTAGACTCCCTACGCAGCTCCACCTGGTTTTCCACGTTGGACCTCCAGTCAGGGTGCTGGGAGGTCCCCGTCCACCCCCAGGATCAATAGAAAATGGCTTTTTCCACGAGCAATGGGAAACTATATCAATTTAACGTTCTCCCCTTTGGGCTATGCAACACCCCAGCCACTTTCTCCTGCCTCATAGAGTCCGTCCTCAGTGGTCTGACATGGGAAGTCTGCCTGGCATACCTCGATGACGTGATCATATTTAGCAAAACATGGGCTGATCACCTGCACCGCCTCTGACAGGTGTTTCAGCAGATACACCAGGCTGGGTTAAAACTCAAGCCCACTAAATGTGTTCTAGCCGCCCGCTCGGTCCCTTTCCTAGGACACATTGTCTCGGGGAAAGGCATCTCTCCAGATCCCAAGAAGTTGAAAGCCATCGCCGATCAACCTCTTCCCCAAGACGTACACCAAGTCCGTGCCTTCCTGGGCCTCGCGTCGTACTACCGGCGGTTCATTAAAGGATTCGCCGACCTTGCGAAACCGCTCCATTACCTCACTAAGAAGGGTGAGCCCTTCGTCTGGAGCAACGACCGCGTCGCCACATTCCACTCCCTGAAGGAGAAGCTTATTTCCTCCCCCATCGTTGCCTTCCCCAACTACGACCTCCCCTTCAGGTTGTATACCGACGTGTCCCTGGTAGCCATAGGTGCCGTCCTGGCCCAGGTCCATGAGGGGCGCGAGCACATCATAGCTTGCGCCAGCTGCACCCTAAACCCTGCCGAACGCAATTATGCCGCTAACAAGCGCGAATGTTTGGGCATTGTCTGGGCCCTTGATTACTTCAGGGCCTACCTATCGGGCACCAGCGTCACCGTCATCACGGACCACCAATCCCTCCAGTGGCTATGGAAATCAGCCACCCACAACGCCCAGCTCCTCTGCTGGCGCGAATCACTAGAGGAGTTTGATTACGAGATTGTGTATCGGCCTGGGAAGTTGCACACCAACGCCGTCGCCCTCTCCCGCTTGCCAGTACAATTGCTCCTCCCTCAGTCCGAATTGATCCAGCACTGGCAAAATCGAGATCGGCCTCCCTGGATTCCCCAGCACCGATTCAACAAACTCCATCTGCAAGGGGACCAACTCTTCACACCCTCAGGCCACATTTTCCTTGACCCGGACTCCGCCATAAGCGTCCTCACTCACCTCCACTCGGACAATGGGATCCACCTGGATACAAAGAGGCTGACTCAGGTCTTCAAAGACCTCTACTGGGCTCCCAACCCCACTACCCTAGCCTAGTGTGTCACCCAGGCGTATCGAGCATGTTGCCTAGGGAAAGACATTACCCGTACTGCGGGTCCTACCAACAAGATCACCGCCCACAAGCCCTGGCAGCTTTTGTCTGTCGATGTTGTCGTACCCCTGCCACCCAGGTCCGGCTACCGATACATCGTCACCTTCGTTGACGTCTATTCAAAGTTCCTTATCGCTTGCCCGACCAAGGAACACACTGCCGTCGCAATAGCCGACGCCCTCATGCGCCACGTCTTCCCCTACTTTGGCGTTCCCCAGACCATTCACTCCGATAATGCCCCTGAATTTACGGGGCAAATATGGAAAGAACTGTCCATCCTGTTCGGGTTCGCCATTTCACACTCCTCCCCCTACTGGCCTCAAGGAAATGGGGTATGTGAGAGGAGCCATCGAACCCTATTAAACCAGCTCAGGACCCGAATCCAGAGTACCCAGGACCAGGAGTGGCCTGCCCATGTCAAAATCATCCAATGGGGGATGAACACCTGCCCCCACGACAATGGCATCACCCCCCACGAGCGAGTATTCAGAGAGGCGCCCCTCCTCCTCCCTCTCCGACAACATCTCCAACCCCCCGCTCCTTCCTCACTCACGGACCCCCTATATCCCCTGAAGCATCGCCTACAACACCTGTGTGGACACCAGGACGCTCAGACAGATTCCTCCCCTATTAACCCTTACAAACCAGGTGACGAGGTTTTTGTGGCTTGTCTGCCCACCCCCAGTAAGGTTGCCCCTCGCTTTATGGGGCCCTACACTGTCGCGAAAGTCCCCACCCCTTTCCAAGTCGTCATCAACTACCATGGGACATCCTGCACCTACTGGAATTGCCACGTCCGCCCCGCCCGGGACTCCCCAGGGCCTTCCTCACCCTCCCCAACCACACGAGCCAGTCCAGCACCACCCGCTCCCCAAGAAGATCCCTTTGTATATTATTCCTCTCCCTCCCCTTCCACCCTGGCTCGAGACCCCTACACCACGCCCGCGCACCACACTAACCTCACCGCCGCGCTCCCCCGCCACCGCCGTGCCACCCACTCCACGTGCTCACTGCACACCTGCCGGAAATGCCACGCCGACCTCCTCGCACTCCGCGCCCAACTCAACCCCCCCCCCCCCCACCCCCCCCACCCAACCAAACCCCCCCCCCCCCACCCCCCCCCCCCCCCCCCCCCCCCCCCCNACGCCCGCGCACCACACTAACCTCACCGCCGCGCTCCCCCGCCACCGCCGTGCCACCCACTCCACGTGCTCACTGCACACCTGCCGGAAATGCCACGCCGACCTCCTCGCACTCCGCGCCCAACTCAACCCCCACCCCGCCAACCCCGCCAACCAACCATACCACGCCACCCTGCACTCCGCCTGCCCCCACCCCGCCTTCCCTTTCCTCGTCGCCGCCCACTCCACAACTAACCTCAACCACGACCCGTTCCGGGCGTATTTCACGCCCACCAGCTCGTTACACCTTAACCCCTTCGCCCACCCATTTGCCAAGTAACAACCAACCGCCCACCCCACCCCCCAACACCACCCTAATAACCCTCCCTACTCCGCACCTCGTGTGGAAGAACCCGCCCCGCTCCATTCCCAGGGGAACACCGCACCCACACACCACCGGCAATATAAGCCACACCAAGCTGCCTCTAGCCAGCATTTGCTTCCAGGACACCACTGCCACCACCACCATGCATGTCACAAGAGTCACCTTCGGGGGACACCTGCGTGTGAGGAGCACACAACACCTGCTACACCTCCTCCGGCAGGCGAACCACTCTTCCACCCTACGGGTCGCCTACGCATCCCAACTCAACACCAATGTGGCCTCTGACCACTGGACGTCCTTCCTCAGCCACATCAACCCTATCCACCGGATGGCCAATGCTCACCTATACCACCTCCAGTCACAGGGTCGTGACTTCATCACCGAGGAGGGTGGTGAAATACAGGAGTTAGGGGTTGGAGCCGCAAACCACACGGCGACCGGAGCAGACGACACCAGCTCCCCCAACCCCCCCAGTATCACCGGGGGATCGCCACCAACACAGCGCAGCTGGGAACAGGAACGGCCTACCTGTTTAACTTCCCGGCGCCCCTCTTGCGCCCAGGTTGTGGCCCGGAAAGGTAGCAGTCGCCGGCACCTAGTCTCCAGCTGGAGCACAGCTCACCAGGTAAGGGGTGGAGTTTATAACTCCACGCAACTCCGTGGTATCGGCCACAGTCGTACCGGGTACGGGGCAGAACCGGCCACAGTCCGTTCCCCAGTTGTTTCCCCGCCACAGGGCCGCGACACGGACGCGTGTCGGTCGGGCAGGACTGGCCACAAGTCGTCTGCCTCCTGTCAGCGTTCCCCCCAGAGCGGCACCGCAGTACCGGCCACGAGCCATACTGGGCATGAGGCAGGATCGGCCATAGTCCGTCCCTCAGCTGCTAGTGACCTTAGCTCGTCGGCACAGGCCATAGCCGTCCCAGAGCTCACCTCCTGTGCCATCTCGACATCAGCCACAAGTCATGTCAGGCCAGAGGTAAGGCAGGCCACAAGCCACCAGGAAGCTATCCTCCCCTGTGCACACTCAGGCGTCGGCCACAAGTCACACCAGGCCGGGGTAGCGCAGGCCACAAGCCGCTCGGAAGCTATCCTCCTCCCGGCCACTCGGGCATCGGCCACAAATTACACCAGGCCAGACAAAGAGCAGGCCACTAGCCTCAAGGAAGCTATCCTCCCCTGTGCACACTCAGGCGTCGGCCACAAGTCACGCCAGGCTGGGGTAGCGCAGGCCACAAGCCGCCCGGAAGCTATCCTTCCCTGTGCCCCTCAGACGACGGCCACAAGTCACGTCAGGCCAAGAGTAAAGCTGGCCACAGTCAGCTTGTCCCCTACAGGAGAACCAGCAGTCGGAGAGGACCCTACACCCAAGGCATGGTAAGGTCTTACCCAAGACCTTGGTTCCCTACGACTCCACCAGGGTGAACAGCTGCCAGACAAAAGCCTCCCCCACAGACCTCCCAGCCGACGACGAGCCCTGTCCACTACTCCCCCGGCCCGAGTCTCCCATGAGGCGACCCTGTCGGAGCCGCCGCCCTCTAGCAGTTGCCGCAGCTCAGCCACCCTGGGTTCCAGTCCCCTGGGTCCCCTGTTGCCCCAGGAGTTGCCCCGAGCACCAGGGCGCTACCTACCTGTGGGCGAGGTCTCCCGAAGGCGCTCCCAGACCCGACGTCAGGCCCGTCTCCTGGCCCTCTTCGGGCCAAGCCCTTAGCCCCACGGCCACGTGTGGGGCCCTGCCCAGGAACGCGCCACTCTGCCCCTTTTTCCTCCAGACGGAGGAATCAACCTGGGCCCACCAGTGGTAACCAAGTGAGTGGACTATATGTATATGTGTGTGTACTCTTAGACCCAGATATAGTGTGCATCGACAGATATCTCACGAGTGATCCCCTACAGTGTATCCTCAAAGTTAAGTGACCAGGAACCCAGAATATAAGATTGGACGTGCCAATAGACAGAACGTGGCCTGACCTATATCTTAAAGGTAGAGTCCCGCCGCCTTGGACAGTCTTTGTGATAATCAGGAAATACCCATTGTGTCGGTGTGCCTTGCGTTGGTGTTTACGCTCTCCCTCCCCTCTGTTCAGTTAAATATTCACCCAGCCCTGTGTCCCAACGTGTTTAGTCAGGACGTACTAAAATACCACAGTTCCCCTTGCTAGTGATCTCTACGGGCAACCCTACCTGAGATAGACTTCCGGCCACTAGGTACCTGAAATACAGCTGTAACGTAACTTATATTTATATGTAGTGCCGTCCAGTGCTATATGGGTTTTAGAGATTGTAGTAAAATCATTCCTGTGTCCAGAAATATAAATATGTTGTATGTACCATGAGTGTCGGGTTAATAGTACCATACCTGAACCAGAAGGTATAGTGACAGACAGCAATTGTATACAGTGTTAACTTACCCCCGGCCAACCCATTGTAATATTTGTGATGTATTATTGTTCTCTGTGAAATATCTGGAATACATGTGTAATATTTACTGCCTTGTTTTTGTGTCCAGTCCTACTCTTAGGAGTTGCCTCCCGGTCTAGAATAGGGACCCGCTTTAGCCTGCGTATTTGAGGGTGAGAAACCGTCCCACAAATACGTAGCACAACAGTTATCCATTTCGCCTCGCAAGCGAAATCTTGCTCACCATGAGTCAGTCTGGCTAGCGACTCGCAAAACTGGCTCGCATGTTAGCCAGTTTTGTCCCAGTGTGACGGCAGCTTAAGGCTGCATGACACCTGTTTTAAGCACGGGATCGTGATTTCTCTATGAATTTTCTACGTCTCTCACCAAAAGCAAGGTTTGAGCCAATATATTTTTTTTTTCAAAAATGCTCGGGATTTTGGGGTATCGTAGGTTGGAAATAGGTCGGGACATCACGGGTTAAGTAAGTCATATACATTGAAAGCATGAAGCCTATTCTATGTCCCTGCGACCCATCAAAATTCCTCTCGCGACCCACTTTTGGGCTGCAACCCATAGTTTAAGAATCACTGCTTTAACATTTTGTGTTTAAAAGTTTTCGAGTCAATTCTTAACAAAAAAAAAATCTTAAAGCATCTTTCCTATCATGATCTTCTTTCTGATCGTCAGTATGGGTTCCACTAGGGATGCTCCACTGGCAAGCTTGTCACCTACTTCTCAGACTCCTGGTCATCCTTCTTTCGGGTCTTTTGCGAAAGCTTTGCTGTCGCACTTGACATCTCAAAGGCTTTTGATCGAGTCTGGCATAAATATTTAATTTCCAAACTGCCCTCTTACGATTTCTATCCTTCTATCTGTGCCTTCATCTCTAGCTTCCTTTCTGGTCGTTCTACAGCTCTTGTTGTTGGCTGTCATCATTCTTCTCCCAGAGCTGTCAGTAGTGGTGTTCTTCAGGGCTCTATCCATCACCAACTCTCTTCCTTTTATTAATCAACGACCTTGTAAGCTGTTCATCTACCTCTACCCACTCATAAGCTGATGATTCCACTCTTCACATTTCTGCTCGCTTTCCGCAGCATCCATCTCAGCAGTTACTTCAACAAACAAGGGACGAGGCTATGGCACACGTAATATCTGACTTGGCTCATATCTCTGATTGGGTTAAATGTAATCCTGTTGTTTTTAATGCACCAAAAACTCAGTTCTTACATCTTGCAGCCCATCAGAAGCTTCCACAGGAGTATCTTGTAATTTTTAACAACATCCAACTCAGTCCAATATATTACCATTATGCCGGGAATCGAACCCGGGACTCTCAGATGAGAGCCAGGCAGCATACCACTACACCACGACCAGTTAAAAGTTACCTCACATTGTCACAATCTTGTAGCCAATGTCCCTCCGCCCCCACTGTGGGCATCAAGAGGATGAGGTAACCCACTGGCACTCGGGCAAGTAGATGCTTTTTTTTAATCTATCCCAAGCATTTACGGCATGTCAGAATGAATTAAGAAACCTGTACTTTACACAGGAAAAATCTTCCAATATTTTACCATTATGCCGAGAATCAAACCCGGGACTCTCAGATGAGAGCCAGGCAGCATACCACTACACCACTTGCATCTACTTGCATCTACTTGCCCGAGTGCCAGTGGGTTACCTCATCCTCTTGATGCCCACAGTGGGGGCGGAGGGACATTGGTTACAAGATTGTGACAATGTGAGGTAACTTTTAACTGGTCGTGGTGTAGTGGTATGCTGACTGGCTCTCATCTGAGAGTCCCGGGTTCGATTCCCGGCATAATGGTAATATATTGGATGACAGGTTTCTTAATTCATCCAACTCAGTCCTACATCATACTTTTTAAACATACGGTTTCATTCTCTCGGGATTTATCTTGGAAAGATCGTATTACCTCTCTTGCACAATCTGCTTCCAAGGGATTATGTGTGCTAAGCTGACTCCGTGCCTCCTTTACTCCCGCACAGTTGTTGACATACTCGGGTTTCATTCTCCCCTGTGTAGAGTACAACTCTCACGTGTGGGGAGGCTCCCCACATGCAACTCTTCTCATTAACTCTCCTTCTCTTACTGGCTTCCCTCAAGCTCTGTCTCTGCCGCAGTGTTACATCTTTATCTCTTTTCTATCGCTTATTCAATGGTCACTGTTCCTCTGAGCTGTCTGCTTGCATCCCTCCACCGCTACGGCGTGCGCGTAATACCCTTCCTGCAACAAACTCTCATCCCTTTTCTGACCAGCTCTCTAATGCAAGAGCTAATCGTTACCCCCAGTCCTTCATGTACGCAACAGATTCAACTCTGAAACTGTTTCCCTCTGTCTGTATTTCCTACTGCCTATGATCTCCAGTCTTTCTAACGCAGTGTGTCCTGGCATCTCGAAATGAAAGGATCTTGAGTTTGGCTCTGTTATCTTGTTTTGTTTTTCTTAGAAGAATTTGTGGGCTCCTGGCCTTTGGTTCCTTCTTCCTTTAGCAAAAAATAGTGCATGCAACGTTTTTTCGGACACTCCACTTCCAAAATTTAACTGTAAGCCAGCAGATTTGGGATCCTTCTCAAGGACTGCCGATTTAGATAGTATCAGGGGAGACCATAGATGTAAAAGTCCAAAATTCAACCAATTCCTTATTACACTGGACTGAGGCTGCTGTTCCCAATACTTTTTCAATTCATTCAAAACACTGAGCTCATTAATGGATGCCAGATTGCCGACAAGCATTTTGGAAACGCAATAGGAGATACAGGGTTTTTGATAGCCTACTGAGGAAAACATTATTGCATGCAAACGGGCAACGGCTAAGGCATGGAGAACAACCAGAAGAGCTAAACTTGACTCCTGGCGCTCTCTTGTGTCCACGGTGAATCTCTTTATCCCACTCAATAAAGTCTGGTTCACTTTAAAATACCAAATATTAAACACCCTTAAACTCCTGGGGCTACTGTGCGGGTGGATAACAACATCCATGACGATCCCGTGGACGTACCAGTAGCTAATATCCTTGCCAGGAGCTTTTCCCATGTGATTAGCTCGGTCAATTACGACCAGCGTTTCCAAGATCATAAACACACGGGTGAACTATTAATATTAGACTTTGCCACAGAAGTGGCTTCCCTTACAACCAGGAGTTTACGACAGATAAACTCTGTGTCTTGAAATCCTGTACGAGTAAAGAAACCAGGCCTGGTCCGGATACCATCAAGCACGGTATGATCCAACATCTTAATCAGGACAACCTGATTAAGCTGTTAGGATTGTACAATGACATCTGGGCGTCCAGAACGTTCCCAAACTCATGGCACATTGCGCAAATCATAGTGATACCCAAATAGGCTGGTTGTCTTATGAAATTCACTTAATTTCGTCCTATTGTATTGACTTCTTGTCTTTGAAAGGTCATGGGACGAATGGTGAATGACAGGTTTCTTTCTGTTTTAGAGTCGAGGAATTTGTTAAATGATCGACAGTGTGGCTTCCGTAATTGCAGAGGTATTCTAGTCCATTTAATGAATTTGGAGTATTTCATTTCAGACCCATTTCCCCATAAAGAATTCATGATAGGAGTATTCTTGGACCGATAAAGCCGATAAAATGACGGGCCCACACATTTTTTTTTTTTTAAATGTCTGTCTGACTCTGCGCGTAGGCTCGACAGCCTGTTTCCAAGGCCCAATAGCCCTCCTACATACCATACACCTCCACATGTCACCACTATATGAACCTCTGTACTTATGGTTTAAGAAGAATTTACTCACATTTCTTTCCCGTTTTTTGAGGGACTGAACTTTCTTCGTCAAATTACCCCATAATGAAACACCGGGTGCTTTCATCCAGGAAAATAGGGTGCCTCAAGACAGCGTTCTTGGCCCTACCTTATTTAGTGTTATGATGAAAGAAATTCTGTCATCAGCTCCCATCCTGAGGAATCTCAAATACTCACACTATGCCGACAATTGTACAGTATGGCACTCATCCAGTAATGTGCAATTTTCGGCTGCGTGCATTCAAGCAGCCATTGATTCCATCCACCAGTGAGCCTTGCAGTGGGAATTCAAGTTTTTCGTCCCTACCTGTGCCACTATAGTTTTTACTACTCGTAACGTTCCTTCCTTGAATTTGACTCTAGACAATTAGCCGGTACCTTTACAAAATTCGGTAAAATTTTTGGGCATACCGGTACACTGTGATCGAAAACTACACTTTAAATTTCGTGTTGATAATTTATTTGCTCGTTGTGATAAACCATTTAATATCCTGAAGTGTCTAGGTGGTACTACTTGGGGAGCTGACAGAAAATCATTATAAATGGTTCATAATTCACTTATTACATCTAAGCTGGACTATGGATGACAGGTGTATGGATCGGCATCAGATGCCACACTGAGGTAGGATGTGTGGCAGAATAATGTTTGCGAATGTGTCTTGGAGCCTTGAGGTGTACGCATGTAGCTTGTATGGAAGTGGAGGAGAATGTACCCCTCCCCTCCGTATTCGCTGAGATCACCTGGTTTTCTCCTACAGAATCATGACCGTTCAAAAATATTATATTGGCAATGTGGCCTGTACTCCTCTTCGTCAACACCACCATCTCATGTGGTGGAGTTCGTCGGCCACTTGCCATTCGTCTTCACCTACTTACTCAGGAGCTTGGTGTGGACCTCATGACTGTGACAAGTTGGTGTTAAAAAAATATAGCGCCTTGGGAGCCACCCAAGTTTGCTGCTGATGTATCATGGCTCCCACTATCAAAGTCCAAGGTGAAGGAGGTCCATCACTTGTTCGTTACAATCATCAGGCATCATCTGGGGTCCCACCAATTGTAAGTACACTGATGACTCTAAGTCGAGTGAATGTGTGGGTGCTTGTGTGTGGTCAGCTGAATGTGCCCTAAGGTATCAGTTGCCGACTTATACATCTATTTTGCTTCTGAACTTTTTGTCATTGACAAAGCCATAGACTGTGGTCTAAATTCTAGGCCTAACTTATTTGTCATATTTTCAGATTCTAAGTTAGCGCTTCACGTAGTTGCTCCTTACATTACGGATTCTCATGAGGTACAGGGCTGCATCATTAATAAATTGTATTCGTGAAACAAGTCCTTCACGCTGATCTGGGTGCCTGGTCATTGTCGCATGTACGGCGGTGAGTAAGTTGACTGACTTGCGAAGTCGGCTGTGGAGCTTGAGGAGATTTGGGTCGTTCCTCGTGATCTACGGTTGAATCTCGCACTCGGAAAGAAAGCAGTAAATCTTCATCTGTGGTAATGTCAGTGGACCAGACTCAATATACCAACTTGCAAGCCACTCCTTGGTGACTGAGGTTTTGCCATCCATGTCAGTTGCCTGGCATATTTCTTATGTTGCCATATATTGGAGAATGTTGGCATTGGCTCTTATTTTAACGCAAGTGATCTCGAGGTGCTCCCTTTAGTTTCCGAGAAAGAAAGAAAGAAAGAAAAAAGCAAGCCTTGTAAAGTCACATATAGTAGGAGCATTGAGGAGAACAAATTTAAGCGGCCATACACTAACACCAGTTATGAAGAGGTATTGTTTACAGCCGTATAAACGTAACGAGAAGCGGTGCCAAGGCACAACAAACCCGTCCCAGGCAGTCATTTTAGTGGTGACGAATAAATACAACAGGATATCTAGTCAAAGATGTCATATATCAAATTTGGAGTAAATCGGGTGAAAATTGACGATTTTGTGCCTATTTGAAATTTAATGCGCGGCCCACCTGACGTTGACCCTCTTTACTGCTAACTGGGGGGTGACCTCTCCTGATGTAACGAGGCATGTCATAGGATGCAGATTTGAAAGCTGCACCTTTTGGTTTTGGTTACATGTCGATATGACGAATTTGAAACAAGTTATAGCGAAAAAACGATTTGTTTTTTATTTATTTATTTATTTATTTATTTTATATCTTTTGGGCCTACAGCCTGGGCCTTAGCCCATTTTGGCCCCAAACTTTAATAAAGTGATCAGAAGGTCATAGCCCATCATCCCTGTAATTTTAGTCAAAGTCGCACCAGTAGTTTTCACGTAAAGTTAACAGACAGACAAACAAACAAACAACCAGACTAACCGAATGAAAACCATACCTGTTCCCGAGCCCCTCCGGGGCCGGGGTGGGTAATAACTTGTGCCTCAAAATTTACGTACAAACTGCTTCAGAAAGTAAATTTAGAAAGGCCAGAATTGGCTTAAATGTATAAAGATCACCACCAAGGGTGAACAGGGACCCTAGGCTGGGTACCATCCCCAAATAATGGTCATTTACAGTACTTTAATTATATTACAACACAACGTACTTCACCAGCAAATTAATAACACCACTTGAAAATGGACCTAAAACAATATTTAACCTGATATTATCGTAACTAATAGCCATGGGATGAAGGAAAAGGGCTAACATTAGGCTTAAGGATTATAAAGTCTGGAAAAAAAAAAAACATTCGAGGGCTGAATGCTAATCGCCCATCAATATACAGATATGTTGTTGGCTGAGGTACTGTACAAGCTACCTACAAACCAAATTTGAAGACGAGATATTTTGGCAAGATACACACACACACACACACACACACACACAAGCTATATCACCTCGCCTTGCTGAAGGTAGGCAATCAAAATTCGCAGAGCTCTACTGAATTCAGTCACTGCGTTTCACAAAAAGCCAATCCACATTAAAAAATATGAGGCAGCTGGTTTCTAAGCGGGAGAT
>JAGKTI010000575.1:103366-126502 GCA_018397915.1 Birgus latro | reverse complement strand
TATCACAAACACTGCACAAGATGGAATTACTTCCCACACCCATGTGGCAAACTGCACATGGCCACTCTCCCTCTCCTCTGATTGTACCGCCACCAACCCTAGATATCATCACTTTTGTTTTATCTGCATTTACCCTTAAGCCCTTGTACCCCATACCATCTCTCCACTTCTTAAATCTTTCCTCAGCCTCCCCTTCATTCTCAGCAATCAACACCAAATCATCAGCATACAACATCTCCCATGGGAGTCCATCTCTGAAGTCACGTGAGAGGGCTTCAAGCACCATGATAAACAACAAGGGACTCAAAACTGACCCCTGATGCACATCAACATTCACGGGAAACTCATCACTCAAAACTCCATTCACTCTTACCTGGGTGCAAGCACCCACGTACATGACCATAACCACCCTAACCAGCCACTCTTCCAACCCCAGCTTTCTCATTGCCCACTTCACCACCTCTCTAGGGACTCTGTCAAAGGCCTTTTCCAAATCAACAAAAACAAAATACAATTCCTTTTTCTTGCCAATATATTTTTCCTGAAGCTGTCGAACAATGAATATGGCATCAGTGGTCCCCCTGCCTGGCATAAACCCAAACTCCATCTCATTGATATTCACTCATTCTCTAATCATACCTTCTAGAACTCTCTCCATTACTTTCATTATCTGATCTAAGAGCTTTATACCTCTGTAATTTCCCCTTTCCAGGGCATCACCCTTCCCTTTGTACACATTTACAATTACACTCTTCAGCCAATCATCTGGGACCACACACTCATATATAATCATATTTATCAGGTCAGTGACTAATTTCACCCCAATATCTCCTGAGGCCTTCAACATTTCAGCAGTCAACCCAGACACACCTGCCACCTTCCCCACCCGCATCCTGCCTGTTGCCTCACTCACAGTAGCAGCGTCAATCAAAGGCCAAGGCCCAAACACTGGATCAGCTGGCTCCAAACCTTCCCTATCCCAATCAAACTCTTCATTCAACAGCCGGCTATAATGCTCTCTCCATGCATCTTTAATATCCTCACTGTTTACCACTACCCTTTCTTCATCATTCTTCACACACTGCTCGCCTACAATGTCCCGATTATCTCTCTTCACCTGATTTGCCACCCTAAAAACCATATTTTTCCATCCTTCATGATTTAGATTATCAAGTAAAAGTCTCTGTGACTCAGACTTCGCCCTGTATACCTCTCTTCTAGCCCTGCGCTTGGCAGCCAAGTACTCCTTCCTGTTACCACCCTTCTTCCATTCCCGAAAAAGCCTTCTTTTCTCCTTAACTGCAGCTTCTACACCCTCATCCCACCACCAAGTTACTTTATGTCTTGGTGGGCCTCTTGTCCAACCCCATATTGCATCGGTAACTCTCAAGAGGTTGTTCTTAAGGGCTCTATACTGTTCATTAACGTCTCTATCTACGGGTTCCTGTTCAGCCACCACTCTCCTCATCTCACTATAAAAGGCATCCCTTACTGATTGGTTTCCCAGCTTCCATATTTTCCTCCTAGGTACATATGTCCTCCTTCTCATCATTCGTTCCTTAAGCACCATGTCACAAATCAACAGTTTGTGCTGCTGCACACACTCCTCTCTTCCTACAACTTTAACATCCCTCACTAATCTCCTATCAACCCTCCTGACCAGAAAATAATCTATCTGACTACTATTTCCCCCGGACTGGTACGTAATCAATCTACTCACTCTTTTTCTAAAATGTGTGTTGCACACAATCATGTCCATAGCCTCCCCAAACTCGAGTATTCTTTCCCCTTCCGCATTCCTCACACCATATGCACATCCTCCATGGACTCCTTCATAACCTTGAGCTGCTTCACCAACATGACCATTTAAATCCCCTCCCAGAACCACTACCTCATCATCACCCATACCACTTACTACACGTATTAAATCATCCCAAAATCTATCCTTCTCTGCGCCATCCAATCCTACCTGTGGAGCATATGCTGATATGACTGAAATCATCACCCGTCTGATCAAAATTTTCACTACTCTTATCCTATCACTTACTCTCATGACATTCATAACATACTCCACCCATTTCTCCGCAACCAACACACCCACACCCCCATATCCGTCAGTTCCCCTCTGCCAAAACAGCTTATAGTAGCAATCCTTCCCAGCAATCTTTCTGGCTGATCCACCCCTGTACCGGGCTTCCTGCAAACAAGCCACATCCACCCACCTCCTACTAAATGCCGCAACAACTTCCCCCTCTCTTCCCCTCAAACTTCCCACATTCCACGAACCCACCCTAAACCCCCTGGGTGATTTGCTGTCCTCAGGCTTGCTTTGATGCATATATTTGTACTTGGTCATAGTCGGTAAGATAAAGGGGGGTAAACATTCCAAAGGCCCAGCCCGTTGCACAGTCCTAGGTCCAGGCAATGGATCTGGGACCCCTAGCCCACCAGCTTACTAGTGGCTGTGGTAGTGGCCTCGGGGCACCCTGCCAGGACACCTGCAGGATCACCCTCCAAGCGCACCTTGGCACTGCAACTGCCCTGCCATTATACACCCACTGATAGGGCAGCCTCCTGGGGCGCTACTCCCAGGTTCGGGCCCCTCTCTGTTGAGCGGAAGCGGCAGCCTGGGAACTGCAATGCCCTGTGCCCTCTAGCACAGGTTCGAGCCCCATCTCGCCCAGGACCCGTGATCTATGCCGGCGGATCCCCTGTCAAGCCTCCCCCCGAAAGTCCGCCACTAGGTAGCGGGGGCAAAGTTTTCTGGCCGCATGCCCTTGCTGGCGTCAACCCCTGTAACGTAGTGGGGTTCGTTGTGTGATATGTAAAGTGCATGTGGTGTAGTGCATATGATAGTTAGAGGAAATGTTTGGGAGAGTATGCTGGTCTACTCTCCATGTTACTGTCACACTGAAAAGGTCAGCAAAGGAGGAGGATTAGGTAGCTAGTGAAAGGAGCTCCAGCTCTCCCTATCACCAGCATTCCATTCCCCTCGGGAGTACTACCCTGTTCGGCCCGTGCTACAGCCTCCTCCTCCCAACCCTGTATCTCAAAAAAATTTGGAGATGGGTAGGATCCAGAAAAATTAAGCATATACTGATAAATGAATTATCAGCACTGTTTTGTGAATTAGGGCTCACAATTATTTTTGCATCATTTCAAGCCTTCCGAAGTCCTATCTTTGTTTCTATCTATCTGTCTGTCTATTGCCAGACGCCTCAATCCCGCATGGGGTGGCCACAAACAAATCGCCTCCATGTCACTCTGTCCCCCGCCGTTTCACTACCACGCTCCCAACTCACACCCCCCTCTCTCATATACCTCTCCACTCCATCCCTCCACCTCATCCTCAGCATCCCCTTCCCTCTCGCCCCCTCCACCTCACTCACATACACTCTCCTCGTCAGTCTTTCACTCTCCATCCTCTCCACATGCCCAAAACACCTCAATGTGTTTCTCCTAACGCTTCCCATCACGTTCTCAACCACACCTCAACGCTCCTTCACTTCCTCATTTGTTAGTCTGTCTCTCCATGTGACTCCACACGCTCCTCTCAAATAACTCATTTCCACTGCTCTCACTCTTGACTTCTGTCCTTCCAACAGGGTCCAAGCTTCACTTCTTTATGTTAGAGTTGGTATCACAATACTGTCATGTAACAACTTTTTCACTTCCATGCTCACCTCCCTGTTTCTTATCACTGCTTTCAACGAACCAGCAACCTTCCTTCCCTGTTTCACCCTTTCGAGCACTTCACCCTCCAGACTTCCATCCTTACTCATCACACTGCCCAAGTACTTAAATTCACTCACATTCTCCATATCCTTCCCATCCAATATCACTGTACATTCACTGGCTTCACTTCTCTCGAAGACCATCACTTTACTCTTCTCTACATTTACCTTTAGATTCCGTTTCTTACATACTCTCCCAAACTTATCTACCAAGCCTTGCAGCTCCCCTTCGTCTTCGCTCAACAACACAGTATCATCTGCAAACAACAGTACACGGAGTTTCCAGACACTGCCCTCTCCCACTAGGGCCGCTCCAACATCCAACAAGTAATGCAAGTATAAGTGGCTGGGGAATTGCAGGGAGAAGGAGGGTTGTGAGAAGAGAGGAAGAAATCACCAGGATGGAAGTGGTGGAAGCAATGACGAAAGTTAAAATGGAGAAAGCCCCAGGAATTGATGGAGTGTGTGGTGAAATGCTGAACCATGGGGGAGAGATAGTAATAGAATGGATGTGGAAGGTATGCAGATTGGCTTGGGAGGAGGGTAGAGTCCCGGAGGATTGGAAGTCAGGTATAATTATTCCTCTGTACAAAGGAAAAGGGGAAAAAGCAGTGTGTGGTAATCATAGGGGCATTTGCCTTCTCAGTGTAATACAAAAAGTATATGGTAAGATACTTATTGACAGAGTTAGGGAAATTACAGAGGAATTAGTTGGAGAAGAACAAGGAGGTTTTAGGAAGGGAAGAGGTTGTGTAGACCAGATATTCATTCTTAGATCTTTAGTGGAAAAGTTTCTAGAGAAGGGCAAGAAGTTATATGCAGCCTTCATGGATCTGGAGAAAGCATATGACAGGGTGGATAGACAGGGTTTGTGGAAGGTATTAAGATTATATGGAGTGGATGGGAAGTTGTTGAAGGCAGTGAAGAGTATGTATGAGGGTGCTAAGGCTGCAGTGCATGTGGATGGCAAACTGAGCGAATCTTTCCATTTGAAGGTTGGATTGAAACAAGGATGTGTCATGTCTCCATGGTTGTTCAGTCTGTACATGGATGGGGTTATAAAAGAGATCTTCCTTTCACAGATGAATAAATAGGCAAATTGAACCCATATAGAGTTGCTTCTGTTCCTGTACACATTGAAATCCAGCAGTCATAGGATATTATAAAAGTCTTGAATCTGGTGTGTTGTACAGTATTTGACTTTTTTTTTTTTTCCTCAACATTTTGTTTTAGCCATTTTACTGGTAGGGATTACCTGTAGCACAGAAAGATAATCTGGTATTAACTAGGATAAAATACCTAGTATCCTAGTGTGACAGTACAGTGAATCCCCGGTATACGAAAAATCGATGTTACGAAAGCGAGGAACATAGGACAATTTCCACTATACGAAAGGTATCTGCCTCGATGATACATAAAGCGACGCAAAAGGGAATACGAGAAATTCAAAATGGGCGAGCTGCACAGCGCCGCACTTCCTTGCGGCGAGGAAGCAAACTAACCCCTCCCTGGTAAACAACTTTTCACACGCTTCTCAGTTCAGTCCATGTCCCTTCTGGCAGCTTCGCTCTACGTGAGGATATTTTTCGCAGCTCTTGCACCATTCGTACTGTTTAGATACGCCTCCCTGGAGTACCCTGACGTTTTCCCTGCTTCACCAGAACCACCTGCATCAGCACCAGCAACAGCTTCACCACAACCAACTGCACCAGTCAAGGAAGCACCAGAGGAGCCATAGGGTGCCATCACATAATGGCCACTAGCATCAATGCTGGTACAGTTGTACTGTTCGGTATACAGGTACAGTACTTACGTACTTACAGTACACTTCAAAATAGGAGGGGTAAAGTTTTGGTGTGGGGGTTCCGAGGGGGGCCTGAAACACATCCCCCTCTTTTTATGTATATTTCAATGGGGCAAATTGCTTCGAGGTACAAAAATTCGCTTTACGAAAGCTTTTTCTGGTCCCTATCCCTTTCGTATACCGGGGATCCACTGTACTAATAAATTATTAAGATAGTTTATAGATTTTTTTTTTTTTTTACCTATTGAGTTCTCCCAAAACTGAATGAAATTGGCCTCATCTAGAATAGAATACTGTATATACTTATGACATGACATGCCTGTGAAAAGGTTATTTCATATTTTGAAACATTACAAACTTATGATTATTTCCAGACTCCAAGTTGTGAAAGCTGTCCACTTCGCACCATCTGTGTTGCTTGGAACAGAAGTGCTGAGCAACGTCAAACCTCCATATCTTTTCACTTTAAGAGTAACAAGAAGTCTGATGAACAGGAGGCCAGTAACATCCCAGACATTGAATGTTGTAAGTAGAAAATCCATCCATCCATTATCCAATCCTACGTTGCCCAATGAAGATTGTAGCAACTTGATCTTGACATTTAAGATGAGAGTGACCAGCCTCACTCATCTCTGAGTGGCATTACACGAGCAATAACCCCAACCATCCCTTCACTGGCTCAGTCCGATTGGAGTGCCGCAATTACCCATTAAACCACCATCCGCCATAATTTGGTTATATGGTTACCACCCAGCTTAGTAAATGGTTTCCTGGTGTACAGGAAACCATTCAGCTTGTCACTCAGTGTAGAAAGAGGAGAAAGTATTTATTTGGCTACTTTAGATGAACAACTGTGGGGGAAAACAAAAAAAAGAGAATTTCTGGGCCTATGTCTTGCATTACAGTGCTCTAATTACCTCTGCCAACGAATTTGGAGGAGGTTATGCATTCACCACTGTCTGCCTGCCTGCCTGTCCATCTTTCTGTCCAGATGATATCTCCAAAAGTTCTCAATGAATTGCAATGAATGGACCAAGAAAGAATTGATTAAATTTTGGGGTGGATCTGGGTCCGAATCCTATCTCCACGGTTCCAGATCTGGATCCATTTTAATGGCATAGGTGGAGGTGTGCGCTCACTAAGTGCTTTCTAGTTTATTAGTGTGTTTATTGTGAGGATACAGCAGTTTCTGCTCGACTTGAACGTTCTTCAAGTACTGACAGACAGATCATTTGCATATTTATGTAGCATGATGAACGAGAGAGGAAGGGAGGGAAGCAGCATTTTTTTCCCCAAAAAGTTTGCATCTCAAATCACTCTGTGCATTATATCAGGAAGATCATGGTTTTGGGTAAGCCTACAGGTTGAGGTGACTGGTATCTGGACCACCAACAGTCAGAAGCATACATACATACATATAGAAATCATCTAATCCTGTGCTGCTTCATGAGGAGCGTAGGAGCCTGGGACTAGGCAAGTTGGTCTTGACATTTAAGATGAGAGTGACCAGCCGCACTTATCCCTGAGTGGCATTATATGAGCAGTAAACTGTAACCACCCCTTGGATATAATCTTACATGGGCTCAATCCGGCTGGAGTACCTTAACCCTTAAACCGCGAGTCATCACTTTCGTGACGGTCAGGTGCAATGGATCATACCACGGGGCGTCACTTGTGTGACTCTGTGTTCTTTTTAATTCACCCGGGCTTTCAGGTGGTGACTTGTATCATCTATCAGCACTGCCAATGTCCAACAATAGTCAGAGCTGCTAATGTCATCAGTACTCCCAGCCGTTGTTGACAATTTAGCCATTTTCCCCCATTCTAGACTCCCCTTCCTACCTCCCCTCCATTACCCTCTCTTGTCGTCTGCTCAGCCGCTCTGCGCTATGTAAATCTTCCCCGGATTTTTTCACTGTTTTCATCCATTGAAATGAACCCTATTCCCTATTCTTATACAAAATAATATATACAGTAATCTCTCTACTATCCGGACGTCCACTATCCGGACACCTCACTATTCTTATATTGTGGGCTGATGGCTGAAACCCCCAAATTGGGGGGGGAATCCGATTTTTTCCGACCGCGTCAGTTTGAATTTCTCGCCCGCACCGACTAGCTCCCTTCCCGCTCAATCTGCCTCCTACTAGTTCTGTCTCAACTCCCGTGAACAGTGGATGGCTGTCCGCTCGTTTGTGGTATTTTCGTTCTTGTTTAAATAATCAAAAGTCACAGTGCTAAGGATGAAGTGTAGTTAAACACTGGATTACTGGACATGCTTCAAGAGCAATTATGACCACTGTAAAAACCTTAGAGATGAGGGTAAACAACAATCATGGACTGTAAGTAAACATTGTCAACTGCTAAATATTTTCCATAATCACTTCTAAATCCTCATTCTCTGGTTACATTTTATTTACTTCATGCTTTGTGTCCCATATTTGAGTGCACAGGCTGTGAAAGAGGTGATTTTCTCAGTGATTACCATGTCTCTTACATACGTTCACTATCTAGTCAACTGGTGAACATTTTTGCCCCACACACCTCTAAATCATAATTTTTCTGGTTACATTTTATTTACTTCATGCTTTTTGTCCCATATTTGAGTGCATAGGCTGTGAAAAGGTGATTTTCTCAGTAATAATCATGTCTGCCTTACTCACCTCAAAATCATCATTTTTGGGTTAAAATTTGATTAATTCATGCTTTGTGCCAATTATTTATGTGAGTAGGGTCTTAAGTGCTATGCATGTCCAGGAGGGAGGTAGGTAGGTGGTTTTCTGATTTAGGTTAGGTTAGGTTAGGTTAGGGTTAAGAATGACCGGTGCTGTTGGTGAACAGTGAACACCTTTGCCATACCTAACTCTTTTTCTGGTAACAGTTTATTTATTTGATGCTTTGTATCCCATATTTTAGTTCATAAGATGTGAGAAATGATGATTTTCATAGTGATTGCCACGTCCGATACTTATTTACACTAAGCTGCCAACTCATGAACATCTATGCCTTACTTACCTCAAAATCATCATTTTTGGGTTAAAATTCAATGAATTCATGCTTTGTGTCCATTATTTATTGAATATGGTGTGAGAAAGGGTGATTTTCAAAGTGATTTCCATGTCTGATACTTACTTACGCTTGCTGGCAAGTTGTGAGCACCTATGCCTTACTCATCTCTAAATCATCATTTTTTGGTTAAAATTCAGTTAATTCATGCTTTGTGTGCATTATTTATGTGAAAGGGGACTTAAATAAGTGCTATGCATGTCCGGTAGGGAGGTAGGTAGGTGGTTTTCTGATTTAGGTTAGGTTAGGTTAGGGTCATGAATGACCAGTGCTGGAGCTTCAGGGCCANACTTATTTCTTAGCATATACATTAGCAGCTGACATTTTCAACTCTTGGCTACCGAGATACGTATTGTGCATTCAGTTCTCTCTCGTCCTTTATGGTGAAATCACGACGCAGTCGCGTCTTTCCATTTCTGCCGCTTTTGCGCCCATTATAAAAGGCCCTGTGACCTCTACCCCTACTAAACATCGTGTGGGAAGCGGTAAAAGACTGTAGATATATATAAGTGCAATAAAGTACTAGAAATAATAAAGTGCGAGTGTGTATATGAGTAAGAAATGACAGAATACCAGCGGCGAATTAGCGCGAGTGGAAGGCTCGTACACGCTCGTATTTTACATTGCTTTCACGATGTTTTTTTTTTTTTTTTTTGAGTATGGATTCCAAACTACTTGGAAATCAATGAATAGTGTTTCTAGTGTTAATATCTGGCAGTGGTATTCATATTACGGGAAGTGTAAAGTGGAGACTTAGTTACCCAATTTCAGAAGTCTCCACAAGTCCTACGGTAGTCAACGAGTGCTAAAAAAACATCCCAGGAGAAAGCTGAAGGTATGTGCCATATGCATATTTAATTATAATATTCTAGGACTAATAACTGATTTTTGGCAAATATTTTGAATTTAGCGCGAATATCCCTGTGGGATGGGCACGGCGCGACTCCGACAACCCCGCGGTTTAAGGGTTAATTACCTACTAAACCACCAGGTGCCTTGAATTGGTTATATGATTACCAACCAGTGTAGTAAATGGTTTCCTGGTGTACAGGAAACCATTTGACGTAACACTTAGTGTAGAGTCACCCGGGGACAGAAGGAAGAGGAAAGAAAGAAGAAAAGAAAGACAAGAATGGAAGGAAGAGAGGAAAAGACAGTCACCCATGAGCAGAACTACATCAAGGGAGTGGATGGTGAGTGTCCCCACCTACCATCACAAAATGACCTTAAAAATTACTAATTAAGATTTCAGTAAGGCAGGCTTTGATGAGTGTGATCTCATCTTAAATGTCAGGACCAATTTGCTTAGCCCTGGGCTTCTATGCTTCTAATGGGGCAACGTGGGATTGGATGATGGATGGATGGACATTGCAAATACAGTAGAACCTCCTTTTTCTGGCATCAATGGGACTAAGGGTGTTCTGGATACATGGAGGTGTACTTTATAATTACTCAAGGGATACCCGTAGATACTTAACCCTTAAACCGCGGGGTTGTCGGAGGTGCGCCGTGCCCATCCCGCAGGGATATTTGCGCTCCGACTGACTTTTTAAAAATATTTGCCAAAAATCAGTTATTAGTCCTAGAATATAATAATTAGATACGCATATGGCACATACCTTCAGCTTTCTCCTGGGATGTTTTTTTTTAGCACTTATCGACTACCGTAGGACTTGTGGAGACTTCTGAAGTTGGGTAACTAAGTCTCCACTTTACACTTCCCGACTTCCCGTAATATGAATACCACTGCCAGATATTAACACTAGAAACACTATTCAATGATTTCCAAGTTGTTTGGAATCCATACTCAAAAAAAAAAACCCTGTGAAAGCAATGTAAAATACGAGCGCATATGAGCCTCCCACTCATGCTAATTCACCGCTGGTATTCTGTCATTTCTTACTCATATACACACTCACACTTTATTATTTGTAGTACTTTATTACACTTATATATATCTACAGTCCTTTACCGCTTCCCACATGATGTTTAGTAGGGGTAGAGGTCACAGGGCCTTTTATAATGGGCGCAAAAGCGACAGAAATGGAGGAGCGTGACTGCGACATGATTTCACTGTGATGGACGAGAGAGAACTGAATGTACAATACGTATCTCGGTAGCCAAGAGTTGAAAATGTCAGCTGCTAATGTATATGCTAAGAAATAAGTTGTAGGAAATCTAGACAATACCTAATAAATTAGGTAGTTCCAGGTGATTATAAATATCACTCAGGCTTCTCCCTTCTTTTCTTATATACATTTATATTACGAGAGTAGCTCATACGACATATTTCACATGAAAAAAATCAGGGGAAATTAGCGAACGAGTGCAGGTTGGATGTTGCCAGGTGATATTTAGCCAATTCCAGGTGTATGGCACTATCAATTACCTTATTTCTTTTATATATATATATTATTTTGTATAAGAATAGGGCATAGGGCTCATTTCAATGGAAGAAAACAGTGGAAAAATCCGGGGAAGATTTATGTAGCGCAGAGCAGCTGAGCAGACGACACGAGAGGGTAATGGAGGAGAGGTAGGGAGGGGAGTCTAGAATGGGGGAAAATTGCTAAATTGTCAACAATGGATGGGAGTACTGATGACATTAGCAGCTCTGACTATTTTTGGACATTGGCAGTGCTGATGGATGATACAAGTCACCACCTGAAACCCCGGGCGAATTAAAAAAAACACCGAGTCACACAAGTGATGCCCTTCGGTATGATCCATTGCACCCGACCATCACGAAAGTGACAACCCGTGGTTTAGGGGTTAAAAACTCACAAAATTCAATTTTGCTTACCTACATCCCAAAGGCAAGGTGAAGTGTGTTGATCCTAGTGTGCTAGTACTGGTGGAAAGTTGGTTGTCAGGTAAATAACTTCACTCACTACAGTTCACTTTATTCATTGTTACATTGCACAATAAATAAAGTGCTTACATCTACGGTACACTTACATAGACATTTATATCTTCACTTAAAACAAGTTATACATTAGTGTAGGGCCTTTAGCACATATCAACATCAATCTCGTTGTCAGCAACTTCTACTACTGAATCAGCTGATAGCAGAGAGGCTCTGTTCGGTGGCGATGGCTGAGAGGCTGTGTTCAGTTGCGATGGTTAAGAGACTAAAGGGGTTACCCTCATAAAATCTTGTATGTCTCACTGCTTACAACTCTTTCCTCTCTGCAGCAAAAACTCATTTTGAATGCAGTGGAGAGACATCATGAGCGCTCATGTACGTGCACTGTTTTGCAAACTTGATAAACACTGACAGGCCTTTCGCAGCATCTCTCCATGACGCTTTCGGCTCCTGTTCTTCTTTTTCCTCACTCTCAGCTTCATTTGACATATCTTTATCAATCACTGATGCAATGATTTCATCATCATTAAGCGATATTGTCACTGGTTCATTATTATCAATGTCAACCCACTCCCGTAATGCATCCTCACTTACTTAAAGTGTTGTACCCCCAATCTCTCATAGCTCCAATACAACAGACTTTTTTTTACCCGTTCCAGCCCTCAGCATGATGAATAAATAAGTCTTTCACTGGCTATAATGGTGACACGTGCACAGAGGTAGCATACAGACAAATGGCAGGCTGACTGCTGGACTACTGGAGTGTGCTTTGGCGGCTGCGGGAACAAATACGACCAAGCGCAGTAATTTTAAATTGCATATTTATTTATTTTTTTACTTTTTTTCTCTATTCTATTACTAATTGTGTTATTATAACAAATATACCAGTTACGAGAAGTCGGCGCTAATGGGGTTGCTGGAAAAAGGAGGTTCTACTGTAATTGGTAAACAAGCATTCTCTGGGTTAGATATGCACACACATGGAGCATGGAATGATGACACCACGCCAAGCGCTTCATGAGGCAGTAAACAAAACTCACTAATTGCCTGTGAGTGAGCACAAGGCAGCAGTGAAAGATTTGTATATTTATGAATTTTCACTTGAAATAAATAGTTTAATGCTATGTGGTAGGTGGGGGCACCCACCATCCATTCACTAGATGTAGTGCTGCTTTGGGTGTCAGCTCTTACCTCTCTTCATTCCTTCCTCTTCTGTCTTTCCTTCATTCTTTCCTCTTCCTTTTGCTTGCTGGTAACTTTACACTCCCTCTTGTCTTTCTTTCATTCTATCCTCATCCTTCTGCCTATGGGTGACTATACACTGAGTGACAAGCCACATGGTTTCCTAAACCATTTACTATGCTGGGTGGTAGCCATATAACCAAATTATGGCACCTGGTGATTTAGTGGGTAATTAAGGTGCTCCAGTTGGATTGAGCCTGTGTAGGTTTATATCCAATAGGAGGTTGGGGTTATTGCTCATGAAATGCCACTCAGGGATGAGTGAGGCTGGTCACTCTCATCTTAAATGTCAGGACCAACTTGCCTAGTCCAGGGGTCCTCCACTCCTCATGGGGAAATATAAGATTGGATGAGGGATTTTTTTTTTTTTTTTTTAAATGCAAGGAAGAAGGAACCAAAGGCCATGGGCCCACAAACTGTTCCTTCCAAGAATAAACAAAAACAATACAAAAGAGAGCCAAATTCAAGATCCTTTCATTTCGAGATACATGGACACACTGCGTTTGAAAGACTGGAGATCATAGGAAGTAGGAAATACAGACAGAGGAAGACAGTTCCAGAGTTGACCAGTTGCATAAATGAAGGACTGGGAGTAACGGTTAACTCTTGCATTAGAGAGTTGGACAGAAAAGGGATGAGATGTTGTTGCTAGATGGGTACTATGTGCCCGTCATAGAGGTGGAGGGATGCAAGCAGACAGTTCAGAGGGACAGTGGCCATTGAAGTAGCGACAGAAAAGAGATAAAGATGCAACAGTGCAGCGAAGAGACAGAGGTTGAAGGGAGTTAGTAAGAGGAGGAGAGTTAATGAGACAAAAAGCCTTTGACTCCACACTATTGAGAAAGGCTGTATGTGGGGAGCCTCCCCACACATGAGAGTTGTACTCCAAACGGGCAAATAAATCCCGTGTATAAAGTCAACATCTGTGCAGGGGTAAAGAAGGTTCAGAGTCGGCTTAGCACACCTAATCTCTTGGAAGCAGATTTCACAAGAGATGTAATATGTTCTTTCCAAGATAAATCCCGAGTGAATGAAACCCCAAGCATGTTCAAGGGTGATGCAGGAATGAGCTACGCATTATTAAACATCAGTGGGTACTCCTGTGGAAGGTTTTGTCGGGTTGATAGGTGTATGAACTGAGTCTTTGATGCATTAAAAGCAATAAGATTATTTTACCCCAGTCAGAGATACTAGCCAAGTCAGACATTAGGTGTGCCATAGCTTCATCCCTTGTTTGTTACAGTAAGTGCTGAGATGAATGTTGCGGAAACCGAATGAAAAGGTGAAGGGTGGAATCATCAGCATATGAGTGGATAGGGTTAAATGTGCAGCTTAGAAGGTCATTGATGAATAAAAGGAAGAGAGTTGGTGTTAGGACAGAGCCCTGAGGAACACCACTGTTGATAGATCGAGAGGAGCAATGGCCATCTACAACAGCGGCTATAGAACGACCAGAAAGGAAGCTATAAGTGAATGCATAGATAGAAAGATAGAAATTGTAAGAGGGCAGTTTAGAAATTAAAGATTTGTGCCAGACTCGATCGAAAGCCTTTGAGATGTCAAGCGCAATGGCAAAGCTTTCGCCAGAGTCCCGAAAGGAGGATGACCAGGAATCTGAAAGGTAGGTAAGAAGATTGCCAGTGGAGCGTCCCTGACGGAACCCATACTGACGATCAGAAAGAAGGTTGTAATAGGAAAGATGCTTTAAAATTTTTACTGTTAAGAATAGACTCGAACACTTTTGAAAAACAGGATGTTAAAGCAATTGGACGATAGTTAGAGAGTTGGGAATGGTCACCCTTCTTTAGAACTGGCTGAATGAGAGCAAACTTCCAGCAAGAAGGAAAGGTACAAGTTGATAGACAAAGGCGAAAGAGTTTACCTAGGCAGGGTCTAAGCACAGAAGCACAGTTTTTGAGGACAACAGGAGGGACTCCATCAGGACCGTATGCCTTTTTAGTATTGAGGCCAGTAATGGCAGAGAACACATCAGCTGAAGAAATTTTAATGTCAGTCAATAGGAAGTCAGAGGGGGGAAATGATGAAGGAATAGCACCGGAATCGTCTAAGGTGGAATTGGAGGAGAAAGTCTGAGCAAAGAGATCTGCTTTATCAGTAGAAGAAATAGCTACAGAGCCATCAGAGTAGAAAAGAGGAGGGAAGGATGATGAGGTAAAGTTGTTAGAAAGGTTTTTGGCAAGGTGCCAGAAGGAGCGAGAAGAATTCGAGTTGGAGAGTTGGGAACATTTAGCACGGATGAAATTGTTTTTGGCAGAGCGAAGAACAGACTTAGCACGATTCCGGCCAGAAATATATAAAAGGTGTGATTCAGGGGAGGGTTGGCTCCGGTACCTGTTATAGGCCCTCTCCTTGTTGCGGACAGCATTAGAACAAGCGTGATTAAACCAAGGCTTTCTTGCATTAGTCAGAGGATATGAGAAAGGAATGTATGCTTCCATGCCTGAGAGAATAGCCTCCATAATGCATAAGGCACACGCAGATGGCTCCTGGCCATGGAAGCAATAATCATTCCAGGAAAAAAGAAGTACTGCCTGAGGGCCTTCCAATCCGCAGCTCCAAAGTGCCACAGATGACGTTTCTTTGGAGGGTCCCCAGGCCGCACCGGAGCAGTAGGACAGGTTAAGATAATAAGGTTATGATTGGAGGAGCCCAACGGAGAGGAAAGATTAACAGTGTAAGTAGAAGGATTAGTTGTAAGGAAGAGGTCAAGTATGTTGGAGCTCTCTCCAAGACGATCAGCGATACGGGTAGGGTGCTGTACAAGCTGCTCTAGGTCATTAATGATGGAAAAGGTGTAGGCTTGTTCACCAGGTGGATCAGTGAAAGGAGAGGAGAGCCAAAGGTGGTGGCGAACATTGAAATCTCCAAGAATGGAGATTTTAGAAAAAGGAGAAATGGATAGAATGTGTTCCATCGTAGAAGTAAGATAGTCAAAGAATTGTCATAGAATTTTTGACAGTCCGTAGAATTAGGTGATAAGTAAACAGCGCAGATATGTTTAGTCAGAGAATGACGAGAGCCGAAGCCATAGAGTAGAGAATTCAGAAGACTCAAGTTCAGGAACATGAGAGCAAGATAGGTCGTTGCATACATATACACAACAGCCACCTTTGGCTTTGAAATGAGTATAGAGAAAGTAGGAGGATACAGAAAAGGGTTTGCTGTCAGTTGTCTCAGACAGGTGAGTCTCCGTTAAAAAGAGAAGGTGAGGTTTAGAGGAGTAGAGGTGGTGTTCCACGGAAAGAAAGTTTAAGGAAAGGCCGTGAATGTTGCAGAAATGAACCTGGATGCAAAATTATCTTCACAGTTGGATTGTGGTAGGTGGGGGTGCTCACCATCCACTCACTCAATGTAATGCTGCTCTTTGGTGTCTGTCCTTTCCTCTCTTCCATCCTTCTTTCCTTCAATCCTCTTTTGTCTTTCTTTCCTTCATTCTTTCCTTGTCCTTCTGCCTACGGGTGACTTTACACTCCCTCTTCTATCGTTCTTGCCTTCATTCTTTCCTTGTCCTTCTGCCTGTGGGTGACTTTACACTGAGTTACAATCCAAATGGTTTCCTGTACACCAGGAAACCATTTACTATGCTGGGTGGTAACCATATAACCAAATTTTTGCGCCCATGGTTTAGTGGGTAATTACGGCGCTCCAATCGGATTGAGCCGGTGAAGGTTTATATCCAAGGGGTGGTTGGGGTTTATTGCTCACGTAATGCCATTCGTGGATGAATGAGGCTTGTCACTATCATCTTTGATGTCAGGACCAACTTGCCTAACCCCGGGCTCCTACGCTCCTCTGTGGGGCGACATAGGATTGGATATTGGATGGATGAATGACTTAGTGATGGATGTTGAATACCTGTATGTGTATGTAGTATATTCAATAGTGGTAGGTGGGGGCATTCATCATCCACTTACTGGATGTAGTGCTGCTCCCAGGTGCTTGCCCTTTCCTTTCTACCTTCCTTCTTTCATTCCTTCCTCATCTGTCTTTCTTTCCTTCATTCTTTCCCCTTCCTTCTGTCTACATTGAGTGACTAACCAAATGGTTCGTACACCAGGAAACCATTTACTCTGCTGGGTGGTAACCATATAACCAGATAATGCCACCTAGTGGTTTAGTGGGTATTTAACCCGCCGAGTCCCACTGACATACGATGCACGTCACTACTTTTTTCTGCAGACAGATCCAACGACATGCATTGTACGTCACTCAATTGCAAGGCCCATTGTGTGCACATTTTTCAACATTCGCGGGTGATTTTTGGTAGGCATATGTGGGAGACCTTCCTCTACCTGCTGTCAAGCGGGGATACTGCCTGGCCCCACCTAACTCCCCCTTCCCCCCACACTGGGCAATTCACCTGTTAGCTGTAACCTGGCCAGTAAAGGTACGTTGCCCCACGGTCTCTCCAATGACGAAATTCATGGTGAAAGTGATTCCTTAGGTGGAGGACAAAGAAACAGAAGCTAGAAGTAGAAACAGACAAAAGTGATTAGGTGGTAATGTCGTAAAGGAAGGTGCCATATACCGGGGTTTTGGGTGAGTGAACAATGCTTTTATTGCCTATATTATTGTGTGAAAACCAATATAGACTTGTACTACACATAAATTCGAACCAAATAAATGAAATAAATACGTAATTTAAAGTGGCTTGAATTAGTTAACCCTTCCATAGTTTGTTTTCTTTAGCCAGGTACCCTGAAAAAGAAGGAAAACGTAAGGTTGAGTGACACCTGTATCAACATTTCTAACTTCAGGATCGCGATTTCTCTATGAATTTTCGATGTTTCTCACCAAAAGCGAAGGTTTCAGCCAAAAAACAAAAAGTTGAAAATCGCTCGGGACCTGGGGGGGTAGGCTGGGTAAAAAAACGGTCGGGACTCGACGGGTTAAGGGTCACCAGTCAGATTGAGTCGGTGCAGGTTTATATCCAAAGGGTGGTTGGGGTTTATTGCTCATGTAATGCCACACAGGGATGAGTGAAGCTGGTCACTCTCATCTTAAATGTCAGGACCAACTTGCCTAGCCCTGGGCTCCTACACTTCTCATGGGGCAACACTGGATAAGGTGATGATGATGATGAGTATATTGAATTGAACAAATGGTTTTTGCTAAGTAAACCATGCCAGATTGTGGGTGCGCATCATGTGGCGGGAAATATAGTATACGAAGATAGGCTTAAAGACTATATTAATGCAGTAAGTCCTTGTTATAGGTCACCTTTTGACCTTTTTTGCTATGAAAATCATTGGAAAAATGAAAAATTGCATATTAATGTTCCATTACTACTTATAAAGCTGATTTGCCACTTTCCCCTGGTTTATGGCACCAGTGTATGGAAAAAGTTGGAATGGTTTGGAACACATCACTGCTTATACTGAGGAATGTAAGTATAATAAGTTTAGGAAATTAGGTGATAGTTAGGGGGCCAGGAATATGCATCCTTCTTTGGGAAAACCTGAATGAGAATAAACATTCAGCAAGACCCTGAGTACAGTGTAAGACCTGTTTTAATCATGAGTTATTTTATTCAGCCGAGGGAGAACCCTGCCCGACAGAAGGTTTAGATAAGGTGATCGTGATACTTGATATATATGCTATTAAGGGAAAAGAGAGACACCTGCATACAGAATGAATGTTTGGTTGCTTTTGTTTTTGTTGTGGCCTCTGGCTTATCTAAATGTAAGCATCATGAGCTTCAGAAACCCAGTAACTTCAGTTAGGCACTTCCAGAGATATCTTGCTAAGATTATGTTGTATGTTCATGTTGTGACTGAGTTGCATGAGGTGAGTGTGATGCCTGTTAGTGTAGTTTGGAGAGGTAGACTAATAACCCTCTAGGAATGAATGGAGGAGGTTTTTGGAGGATGTCGTTTGGCTTTAGATTTTGGATGACCAGTATTATGTACTGTATGTAGTGCTCAGTGGTGGAGGAGGGACATTTCTTTGGCATTCCGTGTATTATATAAGAGTTTGTTGTCTTATGATGAGGGATGCAAGAATGGGATGGAATGGATCTTTTGTTGAAGCAATGAACTATGTTCAAGTGGTCCTTTCTTTGGAGAACTTTTATTTCTTTCTTGACAGTGATGACCTTTTTATGGTTTTAGCTCATCCTCATACAATTCTTAAATCTTTGTTCTGTGCTTATAAATTTTTCCCATGCTTATGGGCAATATGGGGGGAGTCAGCTTGGGTGCCTACAATTTAAACAGCTTTACTCCAAGGAGTCAGTCCTAAGATCATCTGGCATTAGCCAGATATAATACAAAGTACAGCCTTGGGTTGAGAGATTGTTTCAAAGCCATTCACTTTTAACCCCCTAATCATTGGGTGTCTGTCGGAACTGTCAAGAAATTGGTGGCCGGGCAGCGCCAGGTGTCGGTCAAAACCGCACTAGGTTTCATGCCACAGTTTGAAATGGCCATCACTTTATCTCATCACCAAAAGTTAGGGAGGGACTCCCACCAGCCGAGCCAACCATACTTCAGTTGTCTCTGTGACTCTACCAGGTGTAAGACGCTCTTTTCTTAACCCTTCTCATCGGATTCCATTCTCACCTCGTGAATTTTTGCCTCATCCACCCCTGCCAAGCCTCTTTCCAAGGATACTAGGAAAGGACTCAGTGATGGTACCATAGGACATGCCTTGGACACCACTGTGTCTAGTTTATTTAGTATTGGAGAAGTTATCACGTTGAGGGCAAAGCCATAGTCGGGGCTACGGGCAGACGCATGTCGAAGCAGAAGAGGAGGACAGCATGGGGGCCAAACCACCGCCCCCCCGCCCTCCCGGCCCCTCACAGGGCCCGAGAACCTGGGAGTGGCTTCGGTCACCTGGGCAAGTACCACATCTCTCAACACAGCACACACAACAACGCTGTTATTTCTACACCGAGAAATGGCTCCCCGGTGGTCATTTCTTGACTTTTCTAGCCGGGGACATTGAGAGCAATCCAGGACCCACCAACAAATACACATGTCCAACATGCTCAAAACCTATCACTTCGAATTGACAGACAAAGGGTTCATTTCAGTGCAATTCTTGCAAGAACTGGACCCATTACACGTGTACAACACTTACATCCAGAAAACATTACACAGACACCTGGACCTGCTTCTTATGCTCCTTCCCCTCATCCACTAACCCCTCCACCAACCTTACTCCTACTTCCTCCTCACTTCCTCAGCCTAACCCACTGATCCTTCCCACAGCATCCAATCCCCCAACCCTTCCCATTCCACCCAAACCTGATCCACCCCAATCCTTAACCTCCATCACAACCTTCTCCTACCCCTTCCCCTCCAGCCACACCACCACCTCCCCTCCATGCTGCAGCACCCAACACACATCACACACACGACATAAACATCCTTCAGTTAAATATAGATGGCATAAACACCAAAAAACAGGAACTCACACAATTCATCAAACAACGAAATATACACACTGCCATCTTACAAGAAACAAAAACTACACACAACACAAAAAACACCTACATTTCATAATTTCACCACCATTAGACAAGACCGGGCCGATGGCGGTGGCAGTGGACTCATCACCCTGGTACACAGATCCATCAACTTTTCAGATACCAGTGCACACACAAAGTCACTTCTCCCCCCACATGACACCACAACAGAAATACAATAATTAAAAATACGCACTTGTAACAAATCATACTTAACAATCGCCAACATATACATCCCCACCAATCATCCCCCACAGTACCACACAATTACTCTCCACAAATACACCACATCACTAACATACCCAACATCATCCTGGGTGGTGATTTCATTGCCAAGGCATTGGCCTGGCATGTCAGCAATCCTGACACAGAGGGCTGGTACTACAATCCCAAACAGACAATCTTTTCATACTGAATAATCTCCATCAACATACCCATATCCCACACCTAGCCCTCTTCCTCCCATCATCCCCAAACATCACCTTCTGCTTCTCCCATATCCCACACCAAGCCCTCTTCCTCCCATCATCCCCAGACATCACCTTCTGCTCCCCCCATATCCCACACCAAGCCCTTTTCCTCCAATCATCCCCAGACATCACCTTCTGCTCCACCCCCCGCAATATCCTGGAAAGTGCTCAAAACTCTTGGCTCTGACCACCTCCCAATCATCATCACTACCAAAACCAGAATCACCCCAGCTGGCCACAGACACACATACACTAATTATAAGAGAGCCAAATGGGAGGCCTTCACAACTGAAACAGAACAACGTTTGAAACGTAAAACAGTACATCCATCACAAACATCAACACCGCTGTGCACACTTTCAATACAATTACACAAAATGCAGACAAAAGAGACATCCCTAGAGGCAACAGAAAAAGACACAACCCCAACTTCACATCTGAAATTCAAGGTCTCATCAGTCAACAGGACACAATATGACCCTCCCCAACACCCCATACACAAGACACTGCACAACAGTACAAGAACTCAACACTCAGATAAACAATAAAATTTCAGAACATCAAACACTAAATTGGAATAATTATCTCCAAACACTTGATCACAAAACAAACACCAGCAAACTCTGCAAAACACTAAACAGCATCACACTCTCCAGCAGCAGCACTACACAATCACATGCTGCCATCACAAGACACCATATCTTCAAACAAACAACAAGCAAACACTCTCATCAATGACTTTTCACATGTCAGCCATCTAAACCCCATCGCGACGACCGACGTATCATCCGACGTAAGAAACAGTGTCCCACAGACCCAGATTTCGCACCTTTCACTCACAACCAGACGAAGATCATCATTAGCAACCTTAAGCACTCATCTGCCTGTGGACCAGACAACATAAGCAGCATCCACCTTAAACACCTTGGACCACAAGGCATACAAGCACTCACCAACATATCAAACTACAGCTACTCACATAACATAATACCCACCATCTGGAAGAATGGCATTATCATCAATATCCCCAAACCCAACAAAGACCCCATGTTACCTTCCTCACACTGCCCCATCACACTCCTCTGCATCCCCTCCAAAATCACTGAACAACTGGTACGACAACTAGTTACAACTCACACCCCCCTGGCCCCATCACAACATGGTTTTAGGCCACTACATTCTACAAACACTCTTCTTACAGACCTTACACAGAGTTTTTGATGACATGAATTCAGCTAGGCCACCACACAGAACACTTCTAGTCCCACTAGACATTAGCAGAGCTTTTGATGCCATCCCCTTCGACAACCTCACAAACAAAATATTCAACACAATCATGCACAATAATGCAAAGAGATGGCTGGCAAACCACTTAGCAGGCAGATGTGCACATGTAACATTTGCCGGTCAGTCTTCAAACATCAGAAACTTCACAGATGGCGTCCCCCAAGGATCTGTTGTGTCCCCTACACTCTTTAACCTATACATGAGTAGACTGTAGCACCAGTCGAGCAGGGCAGTACTCCCAAGGAGGATGGAAAGCTGATGACAGGGAGAGCTGGAGCTCCCGTTTCATCAGCCCTCAGGACTTGTCCCTTTGCTGAACTTTTTCAGTGTCTCAGTAACACAGAGAGTAGACCAGCATGCTCTCCAATACAAGTTTTTCTAACTGTCAACACCATACTACATACACACTACACACTACACTTCATTTTCTAAATTTAAAAAAAAAAAATGGCTACTGAAAATCGTGCCTCGGAGTCCCCAGGGGGGGGACCATAAATGCCCCCACCATCCGCCTCTCTCCCGGTGACGGCTCTCGGAGCTGCCTGGAACCACTGTCTGACTTACTCCTTCTTCATTTCTGTAACATTCGCGGCCTTTCCTCTAACTTTCGCTCTGTTGAGCACCACCTCTTCTCCTCTAAACCTCACCTTCTCTTTCTTTCCGAGACTCAGCTGTCTGAGACAACTGACAGCAAACCCTTTTCTGTATCCTCCTACTTTCTCTATTCTCATTTCAAAGCCAAAGGTGGCTGTTGTGTATATGTACGCAACGATCTATCTTGCTCTCGTGTTCCTGAACTTGATTCTTCTGAATTCTCTACTCTCTGGCTTCGGCTCTCCTGTCATTCTCTGACTAAATATATCTGTGCTGTTTACTTATCTCCTAATTCTACTGACTATCAAAAATTCTTTGACTATCTTACTTCTACGATGGAACACATTCTATCCATTTCTCCTTTCTCTGAAATCTCCATTCTAGGAGATTTCAATGTTCACCACCACCTTTGGCTCTCCTCTCCTTTCACTGATCCACCTGGTGAACAAGCCTACATCTTTTCTATCCTTAATGACCTAGAGCAGCTTGTACAGCACCCTACCCGTATCCCTGACCGCCTTGGAGAGAGTTCCAACATACTTGACCTTTTCCTAACAACTAATCCTTCTGCTTACACTGTT
>JAGKTI010000575.1:34843-93952 GCA_018397915.1 Birgus latro | reverse complement strand
GTCCTCTCTTCTCACCACTCGCCATGTATACCTATGGATCATTTTGTGCCTGAAGAGGGTATTAACTACCACCAACCCCCTCCCAGCACAAATGTCCACTAAAGCACTGCCATTCTCATCCATCTCTGCAGGCACACCCCACTCACCAACCACTCCATCCACCTTCTCATTCCCCACTTTTCCATTCATATCTCCAATCAGAAACACTCTCTCATTCCTTTCAAACTTTTCCAAGCAGGCTTCCACATTTGTCCAAAACTCTTCTCTCACTCTACTTACACGATCTTGCGTTGGCGCATACACGCACACAATTGCCCACATTTGTAGTCCAACTTTCACTCTTACCCACACAATCCTTGACCCAACTGATTCATACTCTCTTACATTCTCCTTCCACCTGTTGCTCACAACAATACACACTCCCTCTTTCGCCCTCTTATTCTCACCCACTCCCTTGCATATACCCCATCTATATTCCCATTCTCTCACACTCTCACCTCGCCATTTAGTTTCAGTTATTCCACATATATCCACTTTCGCACTCTCAAGCACCTGTACAATATCTCTCTCTTTCACCTCATCATTCATACCCCTTACATTCCAGGTCGCAATCTTTTCCTCGTCCTTTGTCCGTTCCTTTATCGTCAACTTTTGGTCAGTCCTGGTCCGAGGCTTCCTATTCGTATTTTTAGTTAGTTGTTTTTACGGCGTGAGGCACTAATCCACCACCAACCCTTTTAGTCGCCTCTTACGACAAGCAGGGATACTGGGGGAGAATTCTTGAAAACCCCCTACTTCCTACCCCCTTCTCACAAACTGGATAGCAGAACACATTCACATTCCACATATCACCATGAACGACGCTCCCCTACCCCCCCCACACACACACACACACAAAATCCTTGGTGTAACATACTTCAATGTCATTTAAACAACACATCACAAACATCAAAAATAAATTAATGCCAAAACTCAGTGCCTTGAAGTCACCTGCCCATACAACATTTGGACACAACAAAGAAACCATCACCACAGTATACAAACAATATATGCATTCAGTGATGAATTATGCAAGCCCTGTTTGGGCTCCTAACCTCACTAAAACACACTACTACACTCTACAGACCATGCAGAACAAGGCCCTTAAAATAATCACAGGCTACATAGCTACTACACCCACAGACCACCTTCGTCAAAAAACCAAAGACCTCAAAGTCAAGGATCATCTAGACATGAGAGGCACCCAAATTCTCACTGCAGCCTCCACAAATCCACAGCATCCACTACACTACATGGCAGCACATCCACACACACCAAGGAACATCTGAACACATGATATCATACACAAATACTGTCATCTCTACCCCCTCGCCTGCCTCAGAAGCTAAAACACATGATATCATACACAAATGCTGTCATCTCTACCCCCTCGCCTGCCTCAGACCACCTTCCAGAAGCATATCCATACTCAGATCACTCGCTGCTCCATTCAGTCACTTAAAGACAACACACAGCTGCATGCACGGCCTCCTTATATTTGCCCTTCTGAATCCAATCTTCCTCGTGAGGACAGGGTCCACCTGGCCAGACTGAGATGTGGGCACCATCCAGCCCTCCTGAGTTATCAGAAGAGGCTGGATGACTCCGTCACTGATGCCTGTCCAGGATGTAACACAGCACCCCATACTATTAAGCACATTATGGAAGACTGCATTGCACACGATCACCTACGCCAACAACACAACGTACACTCCTTGAGACCTCTGTGGAAAAGCTTGGTCTCGGCCATGGCCTTCCTTAGGGACTCGGGGCTGTATGGCCAGACTGCCTAGGGAACAACTGCTACTACTACACATCCTGTTCTTGCAGCAAAAATTAGTCCTCATCCTCATGTCATTTCTCATCGATGCAATGACCTACAGACCTGGGGATACTTTCATTCGCAGGAAGAAGAGTTAGTGAATAATATGACCTTTAATTCATTTCCCTTAACTGCTATAGTTTCTGAGATATGAAGTTTAGAAGTAAGGCTGTTTCGTGGAATTTTTCCATACTGAGGTGACGCATTGGCAGATTTTAGACCGGCATCCAGGGGTTAAGGGTTTTTCCTCTAATGAATAAAATCATACAAAATAAAGTGCAACATTCCATACATTCTTGGACTGAATGGGTTACTGTGACGATGAATTGTTTATAGGCTGTTCTCAGTAGTTCTGCTTGGTACTGTAATATTCATTCATGAATAATGATAGCTAGTTAGGATTAGTTGATGTTGACTACTCCTAGTGCCAGACTTTTTTCTCTTACAGTGCCCACTTGTGAGTTTTGTCTTCGAAAGGAGGATTGGGATGGAAGGTATGATGAAAAATAGTTGTAGTATATAGATGATGTAGTATGTTTTATTCTTGATAGTCAACCATCTCCTCTTTAAACATGAATAAGATATTTTGCATAGTAACATAGGAGGAAGTTGAAAGCTTATTCAAGTTACAATACTGCAGAAAATTGTTCCTTCTTCATATAATAAGTACCGAGTACTGTAAGGTTTATGTGTTTGTTGTATGGCATGAGAGGCAAAGGTGTTTCCCTGTTTTAGAGGACTTCTCCATAGCATGTAAATGCAGGCTGTAGCTTGGAAAGCAGTCAGAGAGGTGAAAAAAGATTTACCTATGCAAGCTTGCCCTGCAAAATATATATACAGTAAACCCTCATTAATTCGTACCTCAATATTTCGTAATTAGGGATAACTCGTAGAGGCTATCATGGAAAATTTAAAAAAAAATCAACTCAATTACAATGTGTAGTACACTACTGTATAGTAATCTAAGCGTGTGTAGTCTAAATGCTCAAAGTGTTCAGTGTTTTTATTAGAAAAGAGTTCAGAAAAGTGACATAGAGCCCCCCAATCCACCTCTTCACCCTGCCAAAGGCCTCCTCCAAGCTTGAATACTTCCCTGCAGTACCAAAACAAGGTAAGGTTCTATTAGTTTTACTTTTATTTTTTTCTCAATGTACAGTACTGTATTGTATAATGTGTTTTGGAGGGAGTGGGGGGAGGAAAGCCCCATTAACTCATAAAAATGCTAATTCATGTAGGGTTGGAACCCAATTACCACAAGTTAACGAGGGTTTACTGTATGGTCGTTAAGGAGACCATCTTAATGACACTGAGAAAATTCTGTGTGTGAAAGGATAGTGTTGCTTGTCATTTGCAAAAAAAATAAGTAATGTTCTGTGATAGTGAAATAAGGGTAGTTGAGTTCTGTGATAGTGAAATATGGGTAGTTGAGATTGATGATGTTCACAGACAGGAGCATGACGAATAGAGCATAGGGAAATGGTTTTGTAATGCCACTTTCAAATAACATTGTGTACAAAAATAGAAATACACTTAGAAACTGAGCATATCTGCAAGTTGATGTGAATAATTGCTCCAAAATTTTCTTCTCTGTGAACAATTTGACTCTTGTCATACATGCGTAAGAAATAAGTATAAAACAAGAAAAGTAATGTCACTCATAATCTGTCCCTCCAGATACAAAATACAGGACTTCCAATATGTGGCAAGGTCCATCCATCCAATCATCCATTATACATTCCTATGTTGCTGTGAGTGAGGCAATAGGCAGGATGTGGGTGGGGAAGGCAGCAGGTGTGTCTGGGTTGACTGCTGAAATGTTGAAGGCCTCAGGAAATATTGGGGTGAGGTTAGTCACTGACCTGATAAATATGATTATATATGAGTGTTTTGTCCCAGATGATTGGCTGAAGAGTGTAACTGTAAATGTGTACAAAGGGAAGGGTGATGCCCTGGAAAGAGGAAATTATAGAGGTATAAAGCTCTTAGATTAGATAATGGAAGTAATGGAGAGAGTTGTAGAAGGTATGATTAGAGAAAGAGTGAATATTGATGAGATGCAGTTTGGGTTTATGCCAGGCAGGGGGACCACTGATGCCATATTCATTGTTTGACAGCTTCAGGAAAAATATCTATCTCTATCAATCTATTGCCAGACGCCTCAATCCCGCACGGGGTGGCCACAAACAAATCGCCTCCATGTCACTCTGTCCCCTGCCATTTCACTACCACACTCCCAACTCACACCCCCCTCTCTCACATACCTCTCCACTCCATCCCTCCATCTCATCCTCGGCCTCCCCCTCCCTCTCCCCCCCTCCACCTCACTCACACACACTCTCCTTGTCAGTCTTTCACTCTCCATCCTCTCCATATGCCCAAACCACGTTAACGTGTTTCTCCTAACGCTTCCCATCACATGTGGTCGAGGAAAAATATATTGGCAAGAAAAGGGAACTGTATTTTGTTTTTGTTGATTTGGAAAAGGCCTTTGACAGAGTCCCTAGAGAGATAGAGAAATGGGCAATGAGATAGCTTAGGTTGGAAGAGTTGCTGGTTAGGGTGGTTATGGCCATGTGGGTGCTCGCACCCAGGTAAGAGTGAATGGAGATTTGAGTGATGAGTTTTCTGTGAATGTTGGTGTGCATCAGGGGTCAGTTTTGAATCTTTTGTTGTTTATCATTACTTACTGTACTTGAAGCCCTCTCATGTGACTTCAGAGATGGACTCCCATGGGAGATGTTCTGTGCAGATGATTTGGTGTTGATTGCAGAGAAAGAAAGGGAGGCGGAGGAAAGATTTAGGAAGTGGAGAGGTGGTATGGGGCACAAGGGCTTAAGGGTAAATGCAGATAAAACAAAAGTGATGATATCTAGGGTTGGTGGTGGTACAGTAATAGAAGAGGGAGAGTGGCCATGTACAATTTGCCACAGAGGTGTGGGACGTAATTCCATCTTGCGCAGTGTTTGTAATAAATGGGCGCACTAGAGATGTAGTGGTATTAGAGGTAGACTGCGAGATAATGCTGATTTTATGTGTGTGGTGTTTCGGGGAGAGGAGGTGGAGATTGTTAGGCGTGAAAGGATTGAACTTGCTGGTGAGTTTTGTTATTTGGGAGACATGTTATGTGCTGGAGGTGGGGCTGGAGCTAGCTCAGTTGCTAGGGTGAGAAGTGGTTGGAAGAAGTTCAGGGAGCTGTTGCCTCTCCTGACATTGAGAGGTCTCTCCATACGTGCTAAGGGGTCTTTGTATGCAGCATGTGTTAGGAGTGTGATGCTGTATGGTAGTGAGACCTGGGCAGTAAAGGAAGGGGATATTCGCAGGCTCAAACGTACAGAAATGACAATGATTAGGTGGATGTGCAGTGCGTCCCTGCGTGCAAGGCCTGGGGGGGCTGCGTTTACGATCAAAGAGTTGAGAGGTAGGATGGGACTGGAGTGTATTGGTGTTGTGATGAGGAGAGGTAGACTCAGATGGTTTGGGCATGTGGAGAGGATGGGGGATGATAATTGGGTGCAGAAGGTGAGAAGTGTTAATAATGGGGAATGGGTTGTGAGGGATAGACCGAGAAAGACATGGGACGAGATCATTAAGTGTGACCTCAGGGTTAAGGGAGTGAACAGGGAGGCTGCCATAGATCGAGCAGCATGGAGAGCTGCCATTAGGTGACCAAGGCTGACGCATGCAAGCATGTTGGAGCCTTCAAAAATGAAACAAAACAAAACAAAATGATGTTACCCCATGGGGAGTGGAGGAACCCGGGGCTAGGTAAGTTGGTCCTGACATTTAAGGTGAGACTGACCAGCCTCACTCATCCCTGAGTGGCATTACATGAGCAGTAAACCCCAACCGCCCTTTAGATATAAACCTACACAGGCTTAATCTGATTGGGGCACCTTAATTACCCACTAAACCACCAGGTGCCATAATTTGGTTATATGGTTACCACCAGCTTAGTAAATGGTTTCCTGGTGTACAGGAAACCACTTGGCTTGTCACTCAGTGTAGAGTCACCCATAGGCAGAAGGAAGAGGAAAGAATGAAGGAAAGAAAGACAGAAGAGGGAGTGGAAAGTCACCTGTAGGCAGAAGAAAGAGGAGAGAATGAAGGAAAGAAAGACAGAAGAAAAAGGAAAGATAACTATTACAGTACAGGTATTAAGATTTTTTTTTTTTTTTTTAAATGCAAGGAAGGAGGAACCTCCTTTCCCACCCTAGGGCAGGGTGAGGAGCAGCAGCGTCTAGACACCCCAAGCTTGCCCAATCCAATGGGTACGCTTCCATTTACTCATCATTCAAGCATTTGAAATCCTGGCTTTATCTTGTACACGAAAAAACTTTCACCACATTCTGTAGCTTCACATAGGTGGATCCAGTAGAGTCAGTCCGAACACTGTCACATTAAAAGGGGTGCCAGATCCCTGATCATGCAATTCTCACAGCATTCATCCAGCCAGATCGATCTCTTGCCATTCCCCTAGCCTCACTGACTTCCATACCTCTCTTCTTCACACATTTATCCACCATATCCCTCCACCTTCTCCTTGGCCTACCTTGCCTCCTCCCTCCTTCAAATTTGCTCAGATATATTTTTTCACCACCCTATTGTTATCCATTCTCTCCACATAATCATACTATCTGAGTAACTCTCTTCGATTCCGGTGTCCACAGACTTCTTCACTCCGCATTTTTCACTAATCACATTATTTCGTATCCTATCCACTCTGTACTCCACATACATTCCTCAGCAGTCCCATCTCCACTGCTCTCACTCTTCACTTTTCATTTTCATGCCACATGATAGTCTCACACCCATATGTTAAAGTTGGCACTAACACTCCTTCATGTAGCTAAGCCTTGCACAGCTGCAACACTCAAGCCTGTGTTTCATATCAAGGCCTTCATAGCACCAGCTACTTTTCTTCCTTGTGTCACTCTACTTTCCATTTCTTTTGCACATTTTCCTCGCTTTTCTATCACTGTACCCAGGTATTTGAACTCTCTTACCAATTCCAGTCTCTCTCCATAACATAACACTGGGAGTCACCTTCTTTCTCGATTACTATCACTTTACTCTTTTCTGCATTTACTCTCAAGGCACGACCTCACAGACATCAGCAAAACTCTGCACAAGTCTACCAAGTTCTTGTTCGGTATTTGCAAGTAGAGAGGGAAGGAAAGAAGGAAGGAAGAGAGGAAAGGGCAGACACCCAAGAGCAGCACTACACCATCCATTCGCTCGATGTAGTGCCACTCTTGGTTGTCTGCCCTTTCCTCTCTTCCTTCCTATTTTCCTTCCCTCCTCTTGTATTTTTCTTTCCTTCATTCTTTCCTTTTCCTTCTGCCTACAAGTGACTTTGTACTCTCTCCTCTGTTTTTCTTTGCTTGATTCTTTCCTCTTCCTTCTGTCTGTGGGCGACTCTATACTGAGTGACGAGACAAATGGTTTCCTGTACACTAGGGAACCATTTACTATGCTGGGTGGGAACCGTATAACCAAATTATGCCATATGGTGGTTTAGTGGGTAATTAAGATGCTCCAACTTGATTGAGCCTGGGCAGGTTTATATCCAAGGGGTGGTTGGGGTTTATTACTCACGTAATGCCACTCAGGGATGAGTGAATCTGGTCTCTCTCTCATCTTAAAAGTCAGGACCAACTTGCTTAGCCCCAGGCTTCTACGCTTCTCACGGGGCAACGCAAGATTAGATGATGATGATGAGCACGCATTATCAGCATACAACAAATTTGAGATATTCCATCCTTTACCATTCATTACCAATGCCATCCCTTTCTCTATTACTCATCTTTTACTTTTCTCATCACCCTATCCATATACTGTATAAATTGAACAACCACAGGGACATCACACAACCTTGTCACACACCCACATTGATTGTGAACCATTCACTTAGATGCCCATTTACCCTTACACATGCTCACTGCTATCATAAAATCTTGATGGCTTACCATTTACACCATACATGTGCAGAACCTTCCACAATCCTTCTGTCTACTTTGTTGTATGCTTTTTCCAGATCCATAAATGCCATACACACCTTATAGGCCTCCTCACAAGCCTTCTCCACTATCTGTCCACACATCCTCTGCCACTCCTAAAGCCAGCCTGTTCATCACTCACTAGGACTTCTGATATCTCTCTTACTTTCTCCGTAATAATTCTTCCATACCTTCCCTACAACGTTCAATAATCCTATGTCACAATAATTCTTGCACTCACTTCACTCACCTTTATTTTTGTACAGGGATACAGTCACAGTCTTTTTCCACTCTGCTGGCACAGTTTCACTCATCCAAGCCTTCTTACATATCTCCAACAAGCACTTCATTTTGCTCTCTTCACTACACTCAATCTTCTTTGCATACACCTCATCAACCTCAGCTGCTTTCCCTTTTTTCAGCTGCTTCACAGTGTTCATCTGTGCGAGTGTCACATTTCCTGGCACTGCCTTCCTTCTCTGCATTCCCCCCAAACCAGTCATGTTTACAATGGCTCCCATTCATCAGGCTTTCAAAATTTTCTTTCCATTCGGTCCTTACTTCATCCCCATGGATTAATTACTGTATCTACCATGTACAACCTTGACACTTTTGCATTTTTTTCCACTGTCACTTCTACATTTCCACACTTCTTTCCAGAATAACTTCCTATTTTCAGAGTAATTTGCATTCATTTCTCTTCCAAGATCATCATATACCTCCTTTTTCCTCTTCACTAGTCTCTTTACATGCTTCTTGCTCTCAGTATATTCAGTTATTTCAGTTGAACCTCTGTCATGTAATCACTTTAGCCACTTTTCCCTCTTTTCCTCCACTGCCCTCTTAACCTCTTCATCCCATCATGCTGTAATGTTCTTCTTTGTTGTTACTCTTACCACACCACACACCGGTTTAACATTCCTAACTAAGCAATTCCTGTATGCATTGCACAGGCTGTCCAGATTCATTTCATTCCAATTCACTGATTCCAACTCCTCCCCTACTTTGGTCCTGTGTTCATCTGCCATTTCCTTGATCCTCAGCTTCTCGACTTTCTGTCTTTCTGCCTGACTGCTTCTCTCTCTCTCCTGGTCCACCTCACTTCTCTCAGCTTCATCTTGCATACCACAATCAGGTGATAACAGGGAGCCAAATCCAGGATCATCTCGTTTCCTACTGTCAAACTGAAATTTGTGATAATAATTTTTGTCTTGAATGTGCAAGAAGGCTTACATTGCTTGTACATGTGGGGAAATGTATGTGTGATAATAATTGGGTTGATAGTTGTTGGGGGAAACATTTTGCATATCTGAACATGAAATGGAGAGCTGTAGTGGGCAGACCAGGGAAAATGTGGGATGAGGTCCTGTTAAGGGATCTCAGGGTTAACGATGCCACAGGAGTTTATGCAGAGAATATTCGTAAGGTTAACAAAGCTGGCCCATCTAAGCATTGAGTAGTAAATTTTAAAATGTTTTATTTACAGTTGTAGTGGGTGCTGGAGAGGGATTCATTCCTGTCGTGGCATCAGTATAACTAGTCAGCAGAGCTGCATGGTTTTAGAAGCATCCTTACTCTTCTTGCTAATCCCTGTAAAGGGGATGGTGGACAGCAGGAGGTCAAATTTAGCCTGTAGTCCTCTGTGTTTACATCTACATGAGTCTGGGACCATGTGGCGGCAGCAATAGCTCTAGTGCAGTATTAGAACTATTGAATATTATTCTGGTATAAGAGTTACTTTGTCATATTCTTACTCCTGCAGCCAAGGTGTAATGAACTACCCTCGCAAAGCACAGAAGACTCAGTCAAGAGAAGAGATGTCTGCTGTAGTTATTATGAAGTGTGAGAATGGAAAGATGCTTCTCGTTCAGCGTCCTAAAACTGGTAAGATATATTACACGTTCATGGTACACTTAATCCCAGACTTGCTTTATATCTCTGACTGGGGTAAAAGTACTGTAATCATGTTGTTTTTGATGTGTCAAAAAGTCAGTTCTTATATCTTTCAGCCCATCAAAATCTTCACAGGAGTATCCTCCAATTTTTAACAACATCCAACTAAATCTTGCATCATCTTTAAACATGCTTAGGGTTTCATTCTCTTGGGATTTATCTTCGAAAGATCATATTACCTTCTTGTAAAATCTGCTTGCAAGAAATCAGGTGTGTTAAGCCAACTCCGGGCCTTCCTTGCCCCTGCACAGTTGTTGACTTTATACACGGGTTTTATTCACTCCTTTGTTGAGTACAGCTCTCATGTATGGGGAGGCTTCCCTCATACAGCTCTTCCCAATAATGTGGAGTCAAAGGCTTTTCATCTTATCAGCCCTCCTCCTCTTATTGGTTCCCTTCAACTTCTGTTTCTTGACTGCGCTAATGCATCTTTATCTCTTTTCTGTTGCAACTTTAATGGTAACTGCTCCACTGAAGTGTCTGCTTGCATCCCTTCACCACCACCTGTCAGGCAACAAACTCTCATCCCTTTTTTGTCTAGCTCTCTAATGCAAGAGTTAACTGTTACTTCCAGTCCTTCATTTATACAACAGGTCATCTCTGGAACTGTCTTCTTCATTCTGTATTTCTTGCTGCATATGACCTCCAGTCTATCAAATGCAGTATGTCCAGGCATCTTGAAATGAACAGATCTTGAATTTGGCTTTCTGTTATATTTTGTTTTTTCTAGGAGGGAACACTCTTATGGGCCTCTAGCCTTTGGTTCCTTCTTCCTTGCATTTAAAAAAAAAAAAATGGCATATGCATACTATTTCCTTTTTCTCTTCTTCTTCTGCTTTGATTTTTTTTTCTTTAAGTAATTTAGACACTGCTGTGCACAAATGGGCAAGCCTGTAATGCACAACTTTACAAAGAATACCAGTACTACCCCTACCCTGCCTCATCAACAACAACCATCTCATCCTGTTTTACCCATTCATTTCCCTTAAACAGTCACTACTCGTTATACAGTGGGGTTATGTCAGGTCATACCTTAATTTATAACGAGTTTATTGTAAATCGGGAGATTGAAGTACGTTATAAAAGCGGGTTACGTCAACTCAACTTCCCAAAGTCACCTATCCAAGACAAACAAAAATAACAAAACACCTTAATCACTTCCTGTGTTGGTCCAAGTCGTCTCCATAGTACAGTAATTCACCAAAACAAACATATCACACCAATACAGGCAGCATTACTCACGTACAGTAAATCATTGCAACAACACAATAATCACACTTGCGTAAAGTTGGCTTGGTGCTGCATGATGTATACTGTAGTACGATGCTTGGCTGAGAGGTGACGACAGCTGGGGGGCACACATGAACGAGTGGAAAAGACAGGGCTTTGAAGGGGTAGCAGGACTGCGCAACTGAACCAAAACAGTGCTCTACACGCCGGGGCCGCCACCTTGTCTGGGACAAGCGATGGTCACCTTGCGTGTGCCTTTTGCTTTATACAAAATTTTCCGATGGCAATATCATTATGGCAGGAAATTCATTGTAAATCGGATTTTTGGGTGTAACTTTTTGTTATCGTTGTGGCAAATTATCGTATACCGGTTCAACATACAGCAGTCCCTCCATTATCTGATGTAATAGAGCCAAAGGCATGTCTGGAAATTGGTTCTGTCCAGATATTGGCCCTGAAGCTCCTGCCACCAGTACTTTCGGACCCTAACCAAACCTAAGTCAGAAAACCACCTACCTACCTCCTTACAGGACATGCATAGCACTTATTTAAGACCCTATTCACATAAATAATGGACACAAAGCATGAATTAATTTAAATTTAACCAGAAAATTATTTAGAGGTGAGTATAGCAAAGATGTTTACCAGTTGACAGCATAGTCTCTATCTATCTATCTATTGCCAGACGCCTCAATCCCGAACGGGGTGGCCACAAACAAATCGCCTCCATGTCACTCTGTCCCCTGCCATTTCACTACCATGCTCTCAACTCACACCCCCCTCTCTCATATACCTCTCCACTCCATCCCTCCATCTCATCCTCGGCCTCCCCCTCCCTCTCGCCCCCTCCACCTCACTCGCATACACTCTCCTCGTCAATCTTTCACCCTCCATCCTCTCCACATGCCCAAACCACCTTAACGTGTTTCTCCTAATGCTTCCCATCACGTCCTCAAGCACACCGCAACGCTCCTTCACTTCCTCATTTGTTAGTCTGTCTCTCCATGTGACTCCACATGCGCCTCTCAAATAACTCATTTCCACTGCTTTCACTCTTGACTTCTGTCCTTCCAACAGGGTCCAAGCTTCACTTCCATATGTCAGAGTTGGTATCACAATACTGTCATGTAACAACTTTTTCACTTCCATGCTCACCTCCCTGTTTCAGCATAGTGAAAGTAGGTATCGGACATGGATATCACCATGAAAATCACCTATTTCACAGCATATGCACTCAAATATAGAACACAAAGCTTGAAATAAATAAAATGTAACCAGAAAATGATTTAGAGGTGAGTATGGCAAAGATGTTCACCAGTTGACAGCATAGTGAAAGTAGGTATCGGACATGAAAATCACTGTGAAAATCACCTACTTCACAGCTTATGCACTCAAATATGAGACACAAAGCATGAAATAAATAAAATGTAACCAGAATATGATGATTTAGAGGTGAGTATGGCAAAGATGTTCAGTAGTTGACAGCATGGTGAAAGTAGGTATCGGACATGAAAATCACCTATTTCACAGCTTATGCACTCAAATATGGGACACAAAGCATGAAATAAATAAAATGTAACCAGAAAATGATGATTTAGAGGTGAGTATGGCAAACATGTTCGCCAGTTGACAGCATAGTGATAGGAAGTATCGGACATGAAAATCACCTTTTTCACATGTTATGCACTCAAATATGGGACACAAAGCATGAAATAAATAAAATGTAACCAGAAAATGATGATTTAGAGGTGAGTATGGGAAAGATGTTCACCAGTTAACAGCATGCCAAGAGTAAGTATCGGACATGAAAATCACCATGAAAATCACCTTTTTCACTGCTTGTGCACCCAAATATGGGACACAAAGCATGAAATAAATAAAAGTAACCAGAGAATGAGGATTTAGAGGTGAGTATAGAAAATATTTGGCAGTTGACAGTGTACTTACATGTCCATGGTGGTTGCTACAAAGATTACCCCACCTCTAAGGCTCTGACAGTGGTGAAAATGCTCTTGAAGCATGTACAGTAATCCAGTGTTGAGCTGCACTTAATCCTTAGCACTGTGAATTATGCTTGTTTAAACAAAAACGAGTACTAGCGCCAGCCATCCTGACAATTGTTTACTCATGATGGTAGTTGAGAGAGAACTGGGGGGAGGGGAAGGAGGAGCGGAAGAAGCGCACGGAAACACAGCTGTTGGCGCTGTGTGCCAAATTCAAACTTACGGGTCAAGAAAATTGGATTTTTTTCGTTTTTGTTGCATTTTGGGGGGATTTTTGAGTTCCGAACACCCAAGCCAACGCTGTCCGGACAATGGGGTGTCCGGTTATTGGGCGTCCGGATAATAGAGTGATTACTGAACGAGTTGTGACTGTACTATGCCCATCTACACAGGATATACTCATTCCTTTCCAGTGATTCACCACCATTTCAGTCCATCCCACCCACTCATCCCACCCACTCATTTCTACTTAGATCTGAATGTATTGTCTTTTTTTATGAGTTGCTTGTTGTGTATTCTTTATGGTTATTAACCCTGTCAGGTTTCTAGGCTGGGTGGGTTACTAGTATGTCTGTGCAAGAGTCAGCCGCTCTCACACTGACCCACATCTTCGTGGCACAATATGTTTCTTTGATCACCCTGTGTAAACACACTTTTCATGACAGAATGTTGGTTTTGGTTTCATTTTAATGCTTAGTAGTTGTACTTTATTGTAGTAGGTTCAAAATGTATGTAGTATGCACTTTTATGTAGTATGTGTGGTGGGTGCGTAGCACCCGTCTAGCAACAAACTCTCATTCCTTTTCTGTCCAGTTCTCTAATGCAAGAGTTAACCGTTACTTCCAGTTCTTCATGTATACAACAGGTCATCTCTGGAACTGTTTTCTTCATTCCGTATTCTGTGCTGCACATGACCTCCGGTCTTTCAAATGCAGTGTGTCCAGGCATCTTGAAATGAACAGATTTTGAATTTGGCCCTCTGTTATATTTTGTTTTTTCTTGGAAGGAACACTCTCATGCGTCTCTGGCTTATGGTTCCTTCTTCCTTGAATTAAAAAAAAATAAAAATTGGCGTATGCCTACTACAGTATTTCCCTTTTCTCTCCTTGTTCTGCTTTGATTTTTTTAAAGTACTTTAGACACTGCTGTGCATAAATGAGCAAGCCTGTAATGCCCAACTTTACAAAGAATATCAGTATTAACCCTACCCTGCCTCATCGACAACAGCCATCTCATCCTGTTTTACCCATTCATTTCCATTCAGCCGATCCTTTTTCTGTCCCACCTTCTCCCCATTGTATATATATACAGAATATAAATATTTCCCTTATACTGTGCCCATCTACACAGGATATACTCATTCCTTTCCAATGACTCACCACCATTTCAGTCCATCCTACCCACCCATTGCTACTTAGGTGTGAACGTATTGTCTTTTTTATATGTTGCCGTGTTGTGCATTCTTTATGGTTATTAACCCTAACAGGTTTCTGGGCCGGCAGATTATGTCCACCTAGAGTCAGCCACTCTCGCGCTGACCCACACCTTCGTGGCACGATATTTTTCTTTGATCACTCTGTGTAAATACACTTTTCATGATAGAAAATTGGTTTTGGTGTCATTTTAAAGCTTAATAGTTGTACTTTATTGTGGTATGTTGAGAAAAGAAAGACAAAGAAAATAAAAAGTCTAAATGACAAGTTGAAGTAAGGTGAAAACCAAAAATTTTATACTTTGCCGTAGAAAAATATCCGGCAAAAAAAAAACTATTAGAGATATATAAATCTGCTTTAAACCATGCAAAACTGCAATAAATTACCTTCACAGTGATATATAGATTATGGTTATTTCTGATTTTATTGTGCAGTAAAGTTAAAGGAAAATGATACACAGTTTTTTATGATGCTTTGCCACATTTTCGCTGCACAAACTTTTTCCTTGATTGGTCAGTGTAAATACACTTTTTAAGAAAGGATGCTGGTTGTGGTGTTATTTTGAAGCTGAATAGTTTTACTTTATTGTAGTGTATTCAAAATAGGAAAAAAAAGAAAATAAAAGTCAAAATGATGAGTTAAATTTAGACACAAATCCACAAATTTTATACCTTGCTGTACAAAAATATTCAGAGAAAAAAAAACAATAAAGATATACAAATCTGGTTTAAACCATGCAAAGCAACAAAACTATTGCCCGCCATGCACAGAGCAAGCATTCCACAACATCATACCTGAGTCTCTTTGTTATGATGTGTAAACACGATTAATGGTGAATATTTTACAAAAGTATCTAAAAATGACACATAAACGCATCTTGGGAATGTGTGAGGTTGGATTTGAAATGACACAAAATGCATCATCGGAATCTCAAAGGGTCTAAGTCCACAGCATAGCATGTTCCATGGCTGCCTGAAAAGATGATTTGCCATTTTCCCCTAGTTTACAGTAAGTAGTAATTGAAAGAAAATATGATGGCAATCCTCAGGGAGACATAGGACCACCTTATTTTGCAGTTATCTTATGTTTTTTCTTCACTGTAGCTCTTCATGGAATTCTTTGAGTGCAGTTTTTTGTAGTACATTTTCAGGTTTTGATGTTTTTTGTTTCTATTAAAAGTGGTCCATCCATCCATCCATCCATCCATCCATCCATCCATCAATCATCCAATCCCATGTCTCCCCATGAGGAGAGTAGGAGCCCAGGGCCAGGCAAGTTGGTACTGTTAGGAGTGTGATGCTGTATGGTAGTGAGACCTGGGCAGTAAAGGAAGAGGATATTCGCAGGTTTAAACGTACAGAAATGACAGTGATTAAGTGGATGTGCAGTGCGTCCCTGCATGCAAGGCCTGGGGGGGCTGGGTTTACGATGGAAGAGTTGAGAGGTAGGATGGGACTGGAGTGTATTGGTGTTGTGATGAGGAGAGGTAGGCTGAGGTGATTTGGACATGTGGAGAGGATGGGGGATGAAAATTGGGTACAGAGGGTGAGAGGTGTTAATATTGGGGGAGGGGTTGGGAGGGGTAGACCGAGAAAGACATGGGATGAGGTCATTAAGTGTGACTTAAGGGTTAAGGGACTGAACAGGGAGGCTGCCAGGGATCGAGGAGCGTGGAGAGTCGCCATTAGGTGACCAAGGCCGACGCATGCAAGCATGTTGGAGCCTTCAAAAACGAAAATGAAAATGTGACCAGCCTCACTCATCCCTGAGCAGCATTACGTGAGCAATAACTCCAGCCACCCCTTGCATATAAGCCTTCACTGGCTCAGTCTGATTGGAGTGCCGCAGTTACCCACTAAACCACCTGGTGTACAGGAACCTTTCGGCTTGTCACTCAGTGTAGAGTCACCCACAGGCAGAAGGAACAGGAAAGAATGAAGGAAAGACCAAAAGAGGGAGCGTAAAGTCACCCGTAGGCAGAATGACGAGGAAAGAATGAAGTAAAGAAAGACAGCAGGGGAAGGAAGGAGAGGAAAGGGCAGACACTTGAGAGCAGCACTACATCGAGTGAGTGGATGATGAGCATCCTCACCTACCACGATAATAAAAAGTTATTTAAAAATGATTTGTTTACAATCCCTGACTGCACCGAAAACAAATGGAAACCATCTTGTGGTGTGTGAATACAGATGGATGCCATTTTGGAATGCCACTTTTCAATGAAAATGCCCTTTTCAGTGCTTATTTATCCTAACGGAATCAAAATTTTCATAAGTTAACCCAACTTTAGTTATCCTAACCTTACCTGTTTTGTGCCAACTTAACTAAACCTATCGCAACCTAACCTGATGGATCCTTTTCATAATAAAAAATACACTTCTGTACACTTTTACAAGCCAGTCCGAAATATCCGAAATAAGGTCACTAGGTCAGTTCCTGTAAGCCAAGAAACCATTTACAGTGCTGGGTGGTAACCATATAACCAAACCATACATGCTCCCTATGTATCAACAAGTGGGTTGGTGGAGGGTTAGTGCCCTTCCCCGTAAAACAAATAACTCAAAGTCAAACGGCCACCCCTTACGGCATTATGGCGTCAGGCATTAGATAGATAGAGATGACCCTGTGTCTCCTTAAGTATCACTATTGTGATATTTTGGAACACATCACTTACAACAAAAAATTACTCTATCATAAAAGTGTTTGCCTCTTGTATCAGGCTTTGTACAGCACCCAGAGGGAATACTTCCCACATCATGGTCCATAACCCACCACCATTTCTTCTCATCATGACCGCTTGTCTCTGTCCATCCCACCCACTCCAGGGAGATCTGAATTTGTATATCAACTGCAGCATTGTTAGGACTGATTCTATTTATTTATTAATGTTTTTTTTACATTCCATCTCCACTATCTCCGTTTCGTTTCAGACAGAAAATGATTGGAGAACTGAATAGTTTTCATCGAGAGAATGGTTGTTGGGAAATGATGAAAGCACAGAAGGACAGTGTTCTTTTATTGTGTGAGGCATAGACACTGAAAAGTGTCAGAAAATTTAGCAACTGAGTGGAGTTTCTGTTTAGAGCTGCACTTGAGTGCAGCCCTAAATATGATGAAATAGTATTAATAATAATTGTTGATCTTTTGTTTCTCTACAGTGCCAGTCCTTCTAAATAAGTACTAGTGCTCAGAAACTTTGAAACAACAACATTACTGTTAATTCACATGTAGTATTATATCAGAACAGTGGCACCTTCTAAGCCCTATAAAGATCACAGTGTCTCAGCAAGGTCAAGTTCTTGATTACTTGTCATTAAATTTGCTTTATAGATGTGGGCAAAGTATTAAGTTCAGCAAACACAGTTATCCGTTGTCACAATATCTGGCCAAGCGCAATATCTGGCTTGGCTTGATTAAAGCAATATCCGGTGAAATTATGCAATATCCAATGCCAAAACGGCACATAATATCCGATATCGAGGCGTATTAACCAGTTTGTAAGCGGTAGCCAGCTGGCACTGCATTACTGTATTACTGTACTGTACCATCACTTTATTGTATTTTATGCTTAATTTTCATCTTTTACTCATGGGAGGGTTTCTAGAGGGCAGAGGCAGATAGTAACACAATATCCGGTTTGACGCTGAATGTTGAGCCGATGGGAGGTACTATGCAGAATTCAGTGTTTCACCTTATTCAGCATAGGGCTTGGCTGAATTACTCCGGATAATTGAGAGTTCACTGTAGTCAGTACTGTATAAGAAAAGGGGAAGTAAAAGGACTTTCTCATAGTACTGTAGGTTCACCAGTAGATGGGGGTTATCACTGCTACCCAAAGTAATTTCAAAACGTGTGGTAGGAGAAGATAACATTTTCTCTAGAGACTAAGGGTCACTGGTCTTAACAGCTTTGAAGATCATTAAACATAGTTTAAACTTAGTCCTGGCTTTTATTGGAAACCAGTGGAATTAATTGAAAATTAGAATGATGGGAGTCCCTGGAGAAAGACCAGATATAAGTCTAGCATCCCTGTTCAATACTGATTAAACTGTATTCATCAGATATTTCTACAGACCAGCTCACAGAGAGTTACAATTGTCAGTGCAAGATGTAATGTATGCTTGAGTTGTTGTCAGAAGACACTGAAGTTGTAAGAACTGTTTTATAGCATAGAAATTCCAAATGCCGGGTGTGAAAATTGTAAGTTTTCACCAAAAAAGTATGCTCCTTAAAGTTCAGTTTTGAGTTAAAATCTTCTCCAAAATTTATTGATTTTCATTCATTACTTAGTCTCAAAATTAGCAAAAGTAATCCCTCAATTATCCGGATGTCCATTATCCGAACAATCCATTATCCAAATGCTGTGATGTGGCTGTTCAAAACCATTATTCATACATTTTTCCAATTTATCCGGACAAAATGCTTGCACATGGGTGGAAATTATGGTTGAGTGATCATTTTTTCCCGGCTGGGCCGTTTCTTTCATTTTTTTTTTTTATGTCACTGCAGGGTATGGCCCTGCAGTGGTGATTGCTTGTCTGTGGTTGATGGGTCTGCTTGATCATAGTAATTGCTTGGCTGTGGTTTATAGGTCTTCTTGATCAGATAGAGTAGTGTAAAACACCAGGAATAAGTGTTGTACGATGTACTGTAGTGGCCTTTTGCAATGGCTTTCAAAGTTAGGGTATGTATGAAGGGGGGCCAGGGGAGAAGTCCATTATTCTGATGGATTCACTATCAAGACATGCCTTTGGCTCTATTACATCAGATGATTGAGGGATTACTGTATCTTAACATATAAAAAAAACTACAGAATTAGAGCAAGCCACCCTGTATAGTACAGACATGGCTTGCTATATAACAGGGTTATGTCAAATGAAGGTCTGTTGTGTACCAGTAACAATTTATCATATATTGAAGTTGATATAACATGGGTTCAGAGGGGATAGGGGAGAAGGCCATGAAGCCTTAAAAAAAAAACTGTGCTTTCCATTCGGGGTAGCATCCTTGCCAGATATGATTTCCAAGTCACAGGTTTCAGTACTTCACACAGAAAAAGTTACCACTTCACTTAATGTTGCACACTGCATTATTTGTTATGCACTTACATTATGTGGCAATAACAATGGTGTTTCAGTGGCCTTTTGTAGTTATGTGGCAATAACAGTGGTGTTTCAGTGGCCTTTTGTAGTTATGTGGCAATAACAATGGTGTTTCAGTGGCCTTTCATGCACAAAATGGAACAAAAAGCGGACAATCATAGCAGTTGTAAACACAAGGCAGCCATCTTGTCAAAATCAGCTGACTGGGAGACTGTGTACTGGTAGACGGTTTCCAAGCCAAGTTTCAGTATTTCATACAAAAATTTACCTCTTCACTTAATATCATACTCTGCAGTATTCATTATGCACTTGCACATTATGTGGCATTAGCAGTGGTGTTTCAGTGTCCTTTCATGCACAAAATGGAATGAAAGGCAGATGATCACAGCAAGTATAAACACTGGACGGCCATGTTGACTGAGACAGCTGACTTTCGGTTTGTGTGTGTCACTGTGTCCGCAGATTCTGGAAGGTGGCTGTCACATTTATCATTCTGGCATATTCTCAATAATTTTTTATTGTTATTCTGAAAAAGGGTCTAGCTAGGGTTTATTGTTGTAATGATTCATCACATAACTAACTGACTTATAACAAGACTTGACTGTATATATTACTACCCAACAAACTGTCAGTTCTTCAACTTTTTAACTAGATCTGTCCAAAGTCATTCCATCGTACAGTATGTAAGTTTAAAAAAAGCATCTGACAACTTTCATTTGCCAGGTAGCTCAAGCAAAATTTCTCTCAGGCTGTCTAGAAGTAATGATCATATTGTATTGTGTAAGCCAAACTACAGCAGACTCAAAATTAAACAGTGTAATTCAGCCAACCCCCATACCGGATATTACAGTATGCTGGGTATTGCATAGTACCCCCCAATTGGCTTTCTATTCATCATTGAGCTGGATAATGTGTTACTGTCCGTCTCGATCCTTTATCCTAAAAATTTTCCTACAATAGTACCCATAAGTAAAAGATTAAAATTAAACATAAAATACAGTACAGTATTGGTACAGTACATGTGGTACAGTAATGCAGTACATGATATAATCATAATTATACTGTATTCACCTAGTGTTGGCATTGATGGAGGGTATATACAGTATGCACAAATATGTCCTCACTATATAGAAGTCAGAGCACTGGGCACAGAACACTGAGGGGCCACAAGGTTAGTCACAGCACTCCAGCAACGAGCGAGGCATGAGAGGCCACAGACTAAGTGACAGCACTTGGTTTTACCCACCGCATGGGTCGCAAGAGCAGACCGTTCAGATACGTCCTCACTGTACGGCATGCATAGGAGAGACTGAGAGAGCAATGGTAGTCTTGGCGCACCCGTTGGACTGCTCCCACAACATATTGTGATTGACTGGTGCATTGCGGGGTCTGCTCATGTGCTGATTGGGTCCCGTGTCCGAGTCGGAGGGTCGATTGCTTCCTGTTTCTGAGCCTGGATATTGCCGAATTTTGACGGATATTGTTGTAATAGATCTGAGCAAAAAGCGCTGGATATTGCTTTGGGCCGGATATTGCAACAGTGGATAATTGAGAGTTTACTGTATTTGGGCTGAGTTTTGAGTTATACCAGTATGTATTTGCTTAGGAAAAAATAAGTGTTTCTCAAACCATTGTTGACCAGGTCTGTTGGCAAACCTGTGGGAATTCCCAAGTATAGCTATGAGGACAGGGAAGGAAGATAATCAGGAGCAAGAGATGAGAGATGTAAGGAGAGAGCTGGAGGGGAAGTACTGCCTCACACCCACTCAAGCAGCTTCTGCCAGGCACATATCAGATGTCGTGCATATTTTCTCTCACATCCGACAGACCTACAGGTTGTACTTAAGTATTGTTGCTGCTAGAAATATTTTTCCCATTCTTTTCCTTTACACTTACTGCAATTCGTTTGGTTCCATTGATTACTGACTCCACTGGTAGTGTTATTATGTTATTCCATTAAACCTGCACATATTATTTCTTTCAGAATTTTTTTGATTAATGCCTTGTTTGCTGGTACCAGACATCATTGAATTAGGATAGAAATTTTGCATCAGTGAAACTTACATAATAGTAGAGCATTAGGTTCATGAGTTCTTTTGACATCAAAATTTATGTTCTCCTTAGTTATTTTTACAGGTTGGTAACAGGTGTGTATCTCATTATTTTAGAGTTTATAAAGTGAGCCTGGAAGTGGGAGAAGGAATTACATGGCCAGAGCATTACCAGGGAGGACACTGGATGGACAAAACTGAATTCCTTGCCTCAGCCACTTCAACTGCCATGAAAAAGGTTTGATTAAACTCCCATTTTTTTTACCCAGTTATTTTGTTGTATTATATAATAGAACCAGTTTTCCTTGGAAGAATGAGCAGTCATCTGTTGTAGGTGTTTTCAGATTAATAAAGCCAACACTGTTTTGAAAATTCATATGCAGTGCCTGTGCATGATCTCTCTTTATTAAATGTGTGCTGTATAATGTTCATTGTATTAAGGCTCCCTCAAGGCTCTTAAGCTTTTGTTCTTTGTATATTTAAATGTAGGGAATAAGTGTTTGGTATTATTGTCACTTTGATCCACAGGAAAACAGGATATATAAACATATCCTGTTCGCTGTCATAGTGTGATATGCAGTATTTGACAGTATATTCTTTTTCAGGTATTGAAAGCAGTTGATGACTCGGAACAAAAAGTTAAGGTATGTACACACTTGAAAAGCTGAAAACTTCTTCATTGAACAAGAATCTGTTGTATGACTATCTATTCCTGAAATGAGTCTGCAATTTTCAAGTATTTTGCATTTACTTCCACAGGGAAAGAAGAACAAAGGTGCCTTTGGAGACCAGCCAGCAGACACTAAGAAGCAGAAGACAATATCTCACTTCTTTACCAAAATTAGTAAGAGTAGATAGAAAGTACCCATCATGTGCCACTGGTATGGCTGGGACCAGAAGGGAGAAAGGAAATTATAGTTTGCTGAATGAGCCTTTTTACTGATGTTGCTAGTGTCATATGTCAAACATTTTTTCCCTCCAAATATGAACGTCAAGTACAGTATTATAGTGTTTTCTATGTGCTGATATACCTTTTGTAGGAAGTGAGAGAGCTATAACACACCAGCAGGGATGTCATATGGAATGTGTGAAATGATTAGTGGAGGCTGTATCAGAACATAGTTTGTCATCACACATAGTTTATCATGAAAGTCAGTTTTCATTTTGTTTTGTACTTTATACCTTTATTATGTTTGGTATCTGTATTTCCTTTTTATGATTGTGCCCTTCTTCTGGGTTGTTCAGTCACTTGATCTCTCCCACACAACCTATAACCTCTCCAGACCTTCAGGAGTGTTTTTTTTTTTTTTTTTTTTTTTTTTGACATTGGTAGGCCTTATGGAAGATCAGTAAACTATATTTTATTGAATGTAAAATACAGTAATCATACTGTTCTTTACCCTTGTCAGAAACCAAACTCCCATCCTTTCAAACAACAGCTTATTTATCTAACCACTTAACCCACCTCTCAAAATGCTGCATTGTTATGGTGAAAAGATATTTATTGAATTTGATGTACTCTCTTTTTATACTGTTTTCAGTCATTCACAGGGATAAATAAATATCATGTGGTATACATTTTATCATCATCATCAGTACCTCCTTTCCCATCCTATGGCAGGGTGAGGAGTAGCAGCATCCAGACAGCCTAAGTTTGCCCAGTTGAATGGGCCATGCTTCCATTCACTCATCATTCAGGCCCACAGAATCCTGGCTCCATCAGATAGGCCAAAAAAAATTTCACCACCTTCTGTAGCTTAACATATACCTGTCTGATAGAGTCAGTCCGAACGCTGTCATGTTAAAATGGGGTGCCAAATCCCTGATTATGCGCTTCTTCATGTGAACTTGTAGTAGTTCTTGTTTTCTGTAAACTCAACTGTAGAATTGTAGACGTGGTTCTTACGATTGCTGCCACCAAATACTGTAAGACCTAACTATAACGGACTAATTGGGGCTCAGGCCAGTCCAAAATATGCGAAATTCCGATAAAAGCAACATCCGGACTTAACCCTGCTAATCCGGACTTTTTCCGATATATCAGACATTAGTCCGGATCAGTCCGGTTTTCACCACCATTGCAGTATTGTACTGTGTTATACCTTCACTACATTAATCAAATGGTATAATAATACTGTACTGTGCACTGAAAAGCATGTCTTTTACTTGTCTTATTATGGTGAACATAGCTGAAGTTGTCAGGCAGTCCTGACTGCTTTCTGGCTATATCGGACTTTTTCCGATGTACAGTAAAACTTCGATATAACGGACTTCAGTAGACCGGAATTCGCTATTATCGGACTCGAGGAGCTACCGGACTAAACTCCTATACATCGGAAAAAGTCCGGTAAAGCCAGAAAGCAGTCCGGACTGCCTGACAACTTCAGCTATGTTCACCACAATAAGACAAGTAAAAGACATGTTTTTCAGTGCACTGTACAGTATTATTATACCAATTGATTAATGTAGTGAAGGTATAACACAGTACAATACTGCAATGGTGGTGAAAACCACTGATGCAATCCGGACTAATGTCTGATATATCGGAAAAAGTCCGGATTAGCAGGGGTAAGTCCGGATGTCGCTTTTATCAGAATTTCGCATATTTCGGACTGGCTTGGGCCCCAATTAGTCCATTATAGTGAGGTCTTACTGTATAGGAGTTTAGTCCGGTAGCTCCTCGAGTCCGATAAAAGCGAATTCCGGTCTACTGAAGTCCGTTATATCGAGGTTTTACTGTAATGTCGTAGCCATCTCCAAGTGTTTCCAAAAATGTGTTAGATTGTAGGGATTTTAAGAAGAGAGAATGTTCATGTTGGTCTTGTTGTGGATGGCAGGAAAAAGATAAAGATGAGTCTGGAGTATGATTGCAGTTTTATTCTCCAGAGGAAGTTATCTTGAAAGGAGCAGTACAGTAAAACCTCTGTATAACGGACTTCAGTAGACTGGAATTCGCTTTTTCGGACTCAAAGAGCTACCGGACTAAATTCCTTTATACCGGAAAAAGTCCGATAAAGCCAGAAGCAGTCCGGACTGTCTGAGCACTTCAGCTATGTTCACCAAAATAAGGTAAATAAAAGACATTTTTATTAGTGAACACTACAGTATTATTATACCATTTGATTAATGTAGCGAAGGTATAACACAGTACAGTACAGCAGTGGTAATTAAAACATTTTAAAAACCATTAGTGTAATCCAGACTAATGTCTGATATATCAGAAAAAGTCCTGATTAGCAGGAGAAAGCCCGGATGTCACTTTTATTGGAATTTCGCATTTTTCGGAATGACTTGGCCCCCAATTAGTCCGATATTGTGAGGTCTCACTGTACTAAGGTGAGAGCAGTTTATGCTAGCTAACTCCTTGCCCTATATTCCTTCCTTCTCGTCCGTGCCTCTTTTCTCTCCTGTTGCGTCCTAACCCCTTCTGCCCTGTCTCTCAAATTTCCCATGTATATGACTGGTTGGGTCATGTGAGGGCACACCTGTGTGTGAGGAACTTTCCACAGTTCTGGAATTTTCTATCTGGCGTCATATTGTGTTGTGTGTGAAATTCCCTTGCTAGAACGTGTGCTGCTGTTTCCTACAGCTCCGTCGAACTTAGGCACGACTTTCTTCATACCTCTATGTTACATATTAAGAGCATATATGTCACTAGCTATCATGTAGTGTCATGAAATTTTAGTGTCCTGACATGCACAGACTTCCTCACTCCGCATCTTTCACGAATCACATTTTTCTGCATCTTATCCCCTCTCTGTACTCCACATACATTCCTCAGCAGTCCCATCTCCACTGTTCTCACTCTTGACTTTTCATATTCATGCCACATCAGAGTCTCAGATCCATGTGCTAAAGTTGGCACTAACACTCCTTCATGTAAGCCTCATGCAGCTTCAACACTCAAGCCTCTGTTTTTTATCAAGGCCTTCGTAGCACCAGCTACTTTCCTTCCTTGTGTCACTGTACTTTCAACTTCTTTTGCACATTTTCCTCTCGTTTCTTTCACAGTACCCAGGTATTTGAACACTCTTACCAATTCCAGTCTAGTTTCATTCACTGTATCATCACACTGGGAGTTACTATCTCTCTAATAACCATCACTTTACTCTTTTCTACATTTACTCTCAAAGCATGATGCCCACAGACATCTACAAAACTCTACACTAGTCTGCCAAGCTCTTGTCTGGTATTTGCAAGTAGCACTGCATCATCAGCATACAAGTTTGAGATATTCCATCCATCACCATTCATTACCAACGCCATCCCTCTCTCCATTACTCATGTTTTTACTTCTCTCATTACCCCATCCATAAACAGTAAGACCTCACTGTAACGGACTAATTGGGGCTCAGGCCAGTCCGAAATATGCGATTTTCTGATAAAAGCGACATCCGGACTTACCCCTGCTAATCCAGACTTTTTCCGATGTATCAGACATTAGTCCGGATTGCATCAGTGGTTTTCACCACCATTACAGTATTGTACTGTGTTATACCTTCACTACATTAATCAAATGGGATAATAATACTGTACTGTGCACTGAAAAACATGTTTTTTACTTGTCTTATTGTGGTGAACATAGCTGAAGTTGTCAGGCAGTCCGGACTGCTTTCTGGCTATATCGGACTTTTTCCGATATATAGGAGTTTAGTCCGGTAGCTCCTCGAGTCCGATAAAAGCAAATTCCGGTCTACTGAAGTCCGTTATATCGAGGTTTTACTGTATATATTGAACAACCACAGGGACATCACATAACCTTGTCGCACACACATTGATTGTGAACCAATCACTTACATGCCCATTTACCCTTACACATGCCTCATTATCATAAAAACTCTGGACAGCGCCCAGCAACTCAGCATCAACACTTTACATGCGCAAAACCTTCCACATTCCTTCTCTGTCTACTTTGTCGTATGCTTTTTCCAGATCCATAGATGCCATAAACACCTTCTAGTCCTCCTTACATGCCTTGTCTACTATCTGTACATTTTAACATACTGTTTTAAAAATTGAAATTAAATGAACACTACATGAAGTCCTCATCTGTTATTACCATAGCATGTTTGGTTCACTCTGTGATTTTTTTTCTGTTTCCAAGTGTTTCTCTCTTTGCTAATGTTTTTACACTTTTATAGTTGAGTACATAAGATTGTGTCAGACCAGAGCTAAATTGTGTCCAGATCCTTTGGAGCTAAAATGTACCCAAATTTGATGGATAATGTTTTAATGTGATTTCTGTTGTGATAAATAGTACTGTACACCCAAGTGAATCTTGCCATTACCCAACTGTACCCCATCCGACCCACACATTACCCCACTTCACCCTACCCAAAGCCACAATTGCCCAGCTGAATCCCGTCCAACACCACTGCACTCCACACAGCCCCACCCTTACCTCGGTGCACCCCCCCCACACCAGCCCTTTCCCCATTGCACCCCACCCAACCTTGCCCTTACCACACTGCATCCAACTCAAACCCACTGCTACCCCACTGTATCCCACCCACCCATGACCTTACCCCACAGCATCCCACCCAACCTAACCATTACTTAGTTGCATCTCACCAAACCCTGCTATTACCCTACTGCACTCCACCAAACCCTCCTTTGCTATGAATCCAACCCAACCCCATATTTACTCCTATTCTGTCCAACTCTCTAATGCAAGAGTTAACCGTTACTCCCAGTCCTTCATTTATGCAACTGGTCGACTCTGGAACTGTCTTCCTCTGTCTGTATTTCCTACTTCCTATGATCTCCAGTCTTTCAAACGCAGTGTGTCCAGGCATCTCGAATTGAACGGATCTTGAATTTGGCTCTCTTTTGTACTGTTTTTGCTTTTTCTTGGAAGGAACAGTATGTAGGCCTGTGGCCTTTGGTTCCTTCTTCCTTGCATTAAAAAAAAAAAAGAAAAACTATATCCCACCCAGTCCTAGCCATATACTAATGAATGCCACCCAACTTCACCCTTACCTTATTGTGTCCCCCACACACCTGACTTTGCCCCATTTCAACCCACCCAACACACTATTACCCCACCCACCTCCTACCTTACCCCACTGCACCCCACTGTTCCTGCACATACCTCACTGACCCCAACCCAACACATCCCTTCTTCCACTGTCCCACATCCAACCCTGCCTTTACTCCACTGACCCAAACCTAGCACATCCCTTCTTCCACTGGCCCACATCCAACCCTGCCCTCCCTGCCCTTACCCCACTGCTTGGCACCCAGCCCTGCTCTCATGCCATTGCAACCCACCCAACCCAGCATGTACTCCACTGAACACCCCCTTGCCCCACTACCTCCCAACCCCATCCTTTCCCTTTTAACCCGCCCAGTCCCGAACGGTTTTTTACCCATTTTTCCCCCAGATCCCTTTTCAATTTTTGGTTTTTGGCTCAAACCTCCTCTTTTGGTGAGAAACATCGAAAATTCATAGAGAAATCGCTCTCCTGAGCTTAAAAATGTTGATACAGGTGTCATTCAACCTTACGTTTTCCTTCTTTTTCGGGGTACCTGGCCAAAGAAAACAAACTATGGAAGGGTAAACTAATTCAGGCCAATTTAAATTACGTATTTATTTATTTATTTATTTGGTACGAATTAATGTGTAGTACAAGTCTATATTGGTTTTCACACAATAATATAGGCAATAAAAGCATTGTTCACTCACCCAAAACCCCAGTATATGGCACCTTCCTTTACGACATTACCGCCTCATCACTTCTGTTTGTTTCTACCTCTAGCTTCTTTTTCTTTGTCCTCCACCTCAGGATTCACTTTCACCGTGAATTTCGTCATCGGAGAGACCGTGGGGCAACATACCTTTACTGGCCAGGTTACTGCTAACAGGTGAATTGCCCAGTGTGGGGGGGAGGGGGGTTAGGTGGGGTCAGGCAGTATCCCCGCTTGACAGCAGGTAGAGGAAGGTCTCCCACATATGCTTACCAAAAATCACCCGCGAATGTTGAAAAATGTGCACACAATGGGCCTTGCAATTGAGTGATGTACGATGCACGTTGGTGGGTCTGTCCGCGGAAAAAAGTAGCAGCGTGCATCGTACATCGGTGGGAGTCGGCGGGTTAAAGCGCATCTTACCCCACCCATACCCCACTGCACCTGACACAATCCTGTCCATACTCAGTTAAAACACACACAGTTAACCCACCCATCCCTGCCTTTACCTCACTTCATCCCACCCAACTCTGCCCCTAATGCACTTACTCCACTCAACCGTCCCCTTTCCTTACTGCACCCCACTCACCTCTGTCCTAACTTCACTGATTTCCAATCAACCTCACCTTTACCCCACTGCATCCCACTCAATCCAACCCTTACCCAGCCCAACCTGCCCTTACCCTACTGTATGCCATCCTCTCCCATCCGTACTCCACAGCACCCCGATCAACCCTGCCACTGCTACACTGCACCCCGTCCAATCCTGACTTTCCCCAGTGCACCCTATTAGTCCCACTTTTTCCCCACAGTAGCACTCCTAACCCTACCATTGCCTCACTTCATCCCACTCAGCCATGCAGTTACCCCATTGCATCCCATTGAACCCACTTGTACTTCACTGCACCTCACTTTTCTCCACTCTTACTCCACTGCACCTCATTTTTCCCCACCTTTACTCCATTGCATCTCACTTTTCCCTGCCCTTACTCCACTGCAACTCACTTTTCCCTGCTCTTTTCCTACTGCAATCCACCCAACTCTGCCCTTACTCCACTGCATCTCACTCAACTCCCAATTTTCTCCACTACAGTGCAGTATACCCAACTCTGTGACAATGCTATTTCGCCCTGCAAATCCCGCCATTGTTCCACTGCACTCTATTCAGCCCTGCCAATACCCCATTACACCTCTTCCAATTTCACCATTACCCCACTGCACCCTAGATAAACCTGCCATTACCTCAGTGCATCTCTTGCTGTCTCATCCATACCCCACTACAACCCACTGAAGCCCTTACCACACCCACACCTGCCCTTAACTCATCAAATGCCAGCCTTACCTCAAAGTATTCCACCCATTATGCCACTGCATTCCACTCAAACCTGAGCTTAATTTAAAGCACTCCAACAAGCCAGTACTTATCCCACTGCATCCCACCCAAAACAATACTTACCTCGACCAACCTTGCCCTTATTGCACTCCACAACTCCCTCCTTACCCCAGTGAATCCCATCCTACCCAACTGCAACCTGCACAGCTGTTTCCTTATCATAGTACAACCCACCCTGACTAACTATTACACTTCTCATTGCCTTCCTTACCCCACCAAACCCTGTCATAACCCCACTGCACCCAACCCAGTCCTGTTCTTTTTCCTTTCCTGCATTCAGCCCCTCCTTTACTCATCTGCACTGTATGCACCTTGCCCTTACCACACTCTCCCTCACCCAAACCTGCCATTACCTCACTGACCCCACCTGGTCCTGCCCATATCCCACTGAACCCCACCCAAATCCTCTTTTCCCATTGCACCATATCTAACCCAACTCTTACCCAACTGTACTCCACCCAACCCAGCCTTTACTTCACTGCATCTTCACAACTCCATCTTTATCCTATTGCACCCTCACATCGCCACCTTTACCTCACTGTGTTTTACCAAACTCCACCCTTACTCTACAGCACTCAACACCACCCTACCCTTATCCCCCATCTGCTATTACCCCAGTGCATTCCACACAACCACACCCATACCCTAGTTATACCACCCAATACCTGCCTTAACCCCTTCATTACCACGCCTCCCACCCCCAGCCGCCCCGCTCTCCCTCCGTCAAACCGAATTCCCGGAAGTTCATGCGTGTGCGTGGGGGGTGATCGTTTATCATAAGTGCGCTGTTTTTCATTTTATATTACTTTTATATTCTCAACTACATGTTGACCACGATGTACACTGTGCATGATTTGAAATACATTTTCTATAGTAGTATACGTGTAGGGATATATATACTTTACTAAACTTTCATTGTTCCTATAAATATAGACTTTACAGACATAAAAAGGTATATACAGTACTCATATGTTGCTCCTCGTGGCGTTGATACACTGCAGGATGTACGTTGGGAAAGTCCAGGTGAAGTGTAGGTAGTGGAGGTGGCCTTTGATCTGCAAACGGATCCGACAAGAGGGTGAAGGCAGGTCCTCAGGGACTCTGCAACAATGGCGAGCCTACAGGGCTGGGATTTGAGCAATTATCTATCTCGCTTTCATCACTCGTACTCTCGCAATCACTGTCGTTTTCTGGTATATAATCATCGTCTGACTCATTCACTGATGTCTGATTGAGTTTCATTGTCGTCAGACTCATCTAACTCACTAGCAAGCTTTGTATCAAATTCGTCATCAGTATCAGATGACGCCATGATCACGCAAAAACAGCCAAAAAAACACACACACAGTCACAGCATGCAGCTTGGGGGATACTGAGGGGTTGCGGGTGAGAACTGGCTGCTGGTTGGCTGTCCACGTGCTGATATGCCTAGTGCAACTATTTTTTTCTGTTTATATAAATCATACCATATAGGTCTATATATATGCCCAAAACATTTGAAATAATAAATCATATCCAAAATACCCAAATGATGTCAATCATGGCCTGGCATGGACTCTGATATGGCCATGGCATGGCCACGACAAGGAGAATGACGTCAGAGTCAAGTTGCCAGTTCTTACAACCCAAGTCTCTCTAGTAACCCCAAAACCAACACTCCTACCCTCCTATACCTCCCTATGCTTATCAGGTTTACCACTGTAAACCTTACAATTATCGGTTCCTCGCCAGAACTTTTTCTAGGTTTACAAGCGTAAACCTTATCGATTTCGGTAATGAAGGGGTTAACCCACTGAACCCCACCCATTTGTGGCCATACTCCACTATGCCCAACTAAAGCCCACCCTAACCACCTGCCCAGTATGCAACCCTGCCCGTACCCTACTGAACCCCATCCATCCATTCCATTACCTCACTGCATCCCGCCGAACTCCACCCTTACTCCGCTGCACCCTACATAACCTCTGCAACCCATCCAACTTTGCCCTTGCCCCACAGCATACTACAAAACCCTGCCTTTGTCTTGTTGTACCCCACCCAACCCTGCCCTTTCAACACCCATTCCCACCCTTATACCACTGACATGCCCACCACATCCCATTGCTCCCTACTCGAACTGTCCTCAGCCCACTGCACATCAACCAACCCTGCCATAATCCCTATGAACCCCACTCAGCTTCACCCATATCTCACTGCATCCCAATGAATCCTGCCATTACCCACTGCACCATGCCCAATCCTCTTCTTACCCCACAGCATCCTACACAACCCCTCCTTTTCCCCACTGCACCCATCTCAGCCCCACACTTGCCCCACTGCATCCACCCAAACCCCACCCTTACTCTCTCTTTTTGCCACCCAGCCCCAACTATAACCCACTGAACCCCACCCAACTCCTCTTTTGCCCCACTGCATGACCCCCATCCCTGCTCATACCTCATTGAACCCAACACTGTCATTATCCCACTGCACCCCATATAACCCTGCCCCTCCCCTACAGTGTACTATGCTACCTCGCCCTTGCCTCATTTTACCCTCCAGCCCCCTTTGCTTCCCATTGCACTTCACTGAACCTGCCCTATACTGCAGTGAACCCCCATCCCTGCTCTTACCCCACTGCACCATTCACCATTATGCCACTGCTTTCCACCCAATCCTGCAATTACCCCTCCATCCTCACTTATCTCTCCTCTTAACCCCAATGCATCCTGCACAACCCTAACCTTACCTCATTGCACCAGAGCCAATGCCAACTTTACCCAACTTCATCCATTCCAACCTACCCTTGTCATTACCCAACTACAACCCTGCCAACCATGCCATTATTCCACTGCACTCCTTTAAACACTGCCATTGCCCCACTGAACCACACCCAACCTCAGCCATACAACATTTCACCTACACCAGCAGCACCCTCACCCCACTCATCCTTGTTCTTACCCCACTGCATTCCACCCAGTCCTTGTGCACCCCACCCTTCCCAGTCAATTCGCTTCATCCCTTATCATTACCCCATAGCACCCCACTCAGCACCTTCATTACAGTATTTCATTTCACCTGACCCTCCCCTACTATAATTCCATTGAACAGGGTAAAGCTGAGCATTCCTCCTTTGCACCACGAATACCCCAACCATCATCCAAGTGCATCACATGCAACTGACCCTACCCCATTGTCCATCATGCAACCCCTGCTTTATCCAGTGGTTTAATATCAGTGTTGGAGCAAGCAAGGATGTGTGATTCCTGCTTGCGTGTGTGTGTGTGCTGAAAATTCTGGGATTTGAATGGTGAGTGATTGAGTATATGAACTATTTCAGTGGGCTTGCAGTTGGCTAGTTTCTCCCTCTGTTGGGTTTCTTCTTTGCTTTGTGTGCCCTATTCATTTCATCCATTAAAAAAAAAAAAAAAAATGGATGAGGTGCTTGAAAAAAGAAGAATAAAAGGCTTTGTTGATTGAAAAGAAGTGGATGAGGATGTTTAATCCACTTCACTGGGCATGTTACTCATAGTTCCATCACTTTAAGGCTTGTTCATTCATTGTTCCTGGCCCTTATCTCGTGATTTTAGCTGGAAATAAAATTGGGAGGGTGAGAGAAAAATTTGGAGAGAGACCCTGGTTCCTTAGTGCTAGAAATCATTACAGGCATCTCACTCTCCTATCACCTATACTGACAGTCTTTCCCCCACATTCTCCTTGAAGGAGAAAAGTTAATACTTGCCATGTATATTATTCCTTGTGTGTCAGTAGGTGTACTTGTGTTTCTCTGGGTGGGGTTGTTTCTGAACGGTGAATGTCTGGTGATGGTTTTTGAAGGCTCCTGTTTGGCTGGATATTTTTGGATGGCTGTAGTGGCCTTGTCTGGCTAGGTAATGGCCATGTAGAATCTGAAATAAAATAGTAAATAAAAAGAAGGTTGGTAACCACAGTCATTGGCGAATGGTCGGAGCCGATGACCTTTACTGTGAAATACCAAATACTTTTCACAGCACAGTTCCTTTTGAAGGGGGGTCATTTAGGCTGGAGTGTTTATGAGGGGTGGATGTCTGGTGATTAATTTTGGTGGATATAATGTGGCTTGAAAGTTTGGATGGCTGTAGTGGCCATGTATGTCTAGGCAGTGACTATGTACAGTCTTAAATAGTAGAAACAAATTAAAAAAAAAAAAAAAAAATGGATGACGACCACTGTCATCGGCAGAATGCAGATGGTTGGAGCTGATGAACTGTACTGTGAAAAAATATGAGATTCTTTTCACAGCACTGGGGTCACTTAGGGGGGTAGAAAAAAAAAAAAGTGAAATTCTAGTGTTGGGTCGAAGATGAGAACAGACGTTTTTAATGCACTGTGTTGTGTGGGTTTTGAATGGGTATAGTTGCTGGGTAGTGACTAAACACAGTAGCTAAAACAAGTATCTGTACAGGAAAGTGTTTCCAAAATTCTAAATATAATGAGTATATCTCAGGAGCATTGATATGCATTATCACACCCACCTCTGTTTAATGTTATATGTGACTGTTGTCTCTCAGCACAGGGAGACAGTTGTTACTGCAGCTAATATTTAGCCGATATAGTAATGGATTTATATAGCCTTGGATTTAATGCATACAAATTGCCTTGACACTGAATGCTACATAATAATTGAATTATAAGACCAATTTTGTTATTCAGGAACCTGATTCACAAAACATCCCAATGCAGGTTATGAGCTCTGCCAGGACCACTCTATGGCAGTAACACATTTTACAATATTAACACTTACAATACTTAGGATGCCATATTAAATGCTTATCAGTCTATCTGTATCTGTCTATCTCTTTAGCTAGACACCTCAAGCCTTTAAGGGGTGGCCACAAACAAATCACCTTCTTGTCACCCTGTCCCCTGCCATTTTGCTGCCCTCCCCCCAACTTACACCCCTTCTCTTATGCACCCTTCCACTACACATGTCCATCTCATCCTTGGTCACCCCTTCCTTCTCTCCTCCCCTCCACTTCACTCACACCTCAAGTTAGTCTTTCTTTCCCCATCCTCTCAACATGCTTATCAGTACAAGGAGGTATTTTATACCTACTTGGAGAGAGTGGTTACCATTAATTGGAAGATTTAAATCACTACTGAAGTGGAAGGTCACTAGTTACCATTTATTGGAAGATGTAAGCTAGTACTGAAATGGAAGGTCATGCTTTCATGAGTTTATTGTTATCTTAAAATATATTAATGTGAATAATATCATAAAGCTGTTTACAGTATTACAAACTTGATGTCCAAGAAATTATCACTATAAATCTCTAGTCTTAAATGTAGTGTGTTCAGACATCTCAATATGAACGGATCTTGAATTTAGCTCTCTATTATCTTGCTTTTGTTTTTTCGTGGAAGAAACAATCTTGTTGGCTTCTAGCCTTTGGTTCCTTCTTCCTTGCATAAAAAGAAAATGGCATCAACTCTAGGAGTTATTGTATCCAAAATGTATTTTCCATGGTCTCATATTCCTTCTCATGTAGAATGCAGAGATACTTCTTTTAGCTACTCTACAGGCTGAGCTATGGTTATAAATAAAGTTTTATAAATAAAGCTGGGAAAAGAAAAAGATGGTTGATGGCCACAGTCACAGGCAGATGGTTGGGGCCCATGACCTGAACTGTGAAGTAGTAAAGGAAAACACCAGAAAAAGAGGACTTGATGATCAACCAGTACTAGATCTTATATTTACTAGGCAAGAAAATGAAACTGACAGTATAATGTATCACCCTTCATTCAGCAAAAGCGACCATGTAGTATTAAATTGTAACTTCAGGACTGCATTATGACGTTACCAGTAATGAGAGTTACAAAAAGAGTCCAAACTACAAAAAGTGCAACTATCATGACCTGAAGAAGTACTTCTCAGAAATAGATTGGAAAAAGGAACTTAGAGGACAAGATTTTAGTATTATACATAGAAAATTCTGTTATCTTTATGAAAGAGGAGTCCAAAATTACATCCCTTAGCACAAAGAAACAGAAATGAAAATAAAGAAATGGTCATGACCTGACGAAGCACTTAGAAATAGATTGGAAAAAGGAGCTTAGAGGACAAGATTTTAGTATTATACATAGAAAATTCTGTGATCTTTATGAAGGAGGAGTCCAAAATTACATCCCTCAGCGCAAAGAAACAGAAATTAAAATAAAGAAATGGTCTAATACAGAATGTAAAAATCAAAAGAAAAAAGAGACCTGCTGTGGAATAGATACAGCAGACAATAATGAGAGGGCATATAACAACTATAAACAGGCAAAAAATAATTATACAAAGATGAGGAGGGAGGCTCAGAGACAGTTTGAGGAAGACATTATAAATAAAAGTAGTGATCAACCTAAGCTATTTTACAGCTACATCTAAAGCAAAGCCAAAGTTAAAATACAATCCATTACGGATGAGGGGATTATCTATACACTAGAGAAAGATATTTGTGAAGCACTAAATAAAAGCTTCCAATCAGTTTTTACAAAAGAAAATAATTTTGAAAGAGATGATATGGAACATGCATGTCCACATGATATACAAATATCAGAAAAAGAAATACAGGAAAGGTTTAAGTAAATTAGACAAAGGAATTGCAAATGTATTTAATATTCAAGGAATCCTTAGATCAAGGTAAACTACTTGATATTTGGAAGTAAGCACACATTGTTCCCCTATTCAAGAAAGGGAACAGATAGAATCCACTCATCTACTGACCAGTGTTGTAAGATACTAGAAAAGATAAGAAAAGTTTGGGTAAACCATCTAGAAGAACACGGTATGATAACAGAGAGGCCATTCGGTTTTAGAAAGGGAAAATCACGTGTTACTAATCAATGCTACTGTGATAGATTTACAGAAACATTACAGAAAAGAGAAGGAATGGTGGACAGTATCTAAGATTTCAAGAAAGCATTTGACAGAGTACCACACCAAAGTCTTTTATGGAAACAGTACCATCAAGGAGTAATGCAAGGCAACCTATACTGTTGGATGCAAGAGTTTCTCAGAAAAAGGGAAATGAGAACAGTATTCTGTCTATCTATTGCCAGACTCCATAATCCCGTGAGGGGTGGCCATTTGACTTTGAGTTGTTTTACGGGGAGGGGCACTAACCCTCCACCAACCGACTTGTTGACACATAGGGAGCACATATGGTTTTTGGTTTATATGGTTACCACCCAGCATTATAAAAGGTTTCTTGGCTTACAAGAAACCATTTGGCTTGTCACTCAATGTAAAGCCACCTGTAAAGGAAAGAAAAGCAATAAGAAGTGACAGGAAAGATGGGAGAAATAGGAAGAGAGGATGGCAGGCACAGTAAAAGAATGATAAAGGCTAAGGAAGAAGTAGGCAGCACTACATCAAGTGAGTGGATGATGGTCGCCACCACCTACCACAAAGAACAGTATTAAGGGGAAATTACTCAGCATAGAGGGAAGTGACTAGCGGAGTTCTTCAGGGCTCAGTGCTGGCACCAATTATGTTTTTAGTATATATAAATGACATAGGCAGTAACATTGGAAATGGAAGCTACCTAAATATGTTTGCGGATGATGCAAAGTACAAAGGAAAATTACTAACACAGATTCTTGCAAAGAGCTGTATGAGGAATTAAACTTAGTGAATGGAGCAATAAACGACAAATTGAATTTAATGTGAACAAGTGTCATGTGATTAAGTTAGGTAAAAGTGAGAAAAGACCAGATTGGGATTATAAGTTAGGAAGATCAACTCTACACATATCAGAAAGGGAGAAGGACCTAGGAGTGATTAACAATAACAGACTATCTCCGGTTGACCATGTGAGAAGGTACAGTTGCGGACATATCAAACAGAAACATCCCATCCACCAGCGAGGTGGTGTAACGCTGTCCACATCTGGTAACACTGATAGGATGGAACTTCGCCACGTTTCGTTCAGTCGATAGGACGAACCGATCGCGGTGATCATTGCCACTGTGTGCAGTTATTGGTGGTATATAAACAATGTCCTGCCTGACAATGTACAGAAAATAACAACATTTTGTGAATATGGTAATAAAATAATTTCGCACCATACATATCCGTATTTTATTCACGTGAAACACAGGTTTCGTGAGTATGACTTTCGACAAACATCACGAACCATACAACATTTACCGACGACCAGCATATCAGCCATTATGACATTATCTACATTCCTGCACTTATCATATTAATCACAAAATTACCATGACCCCCCTTCTCCCTGACTGTGTACCTGAAACTGGTAGACCTCTTTAAAGTCCTAGCTATGACACTGGACGGTAGTGTGTTAGGGGATGAGGGTGACGTAGCCCAGATGGAGAGAATAACTCAGCTTTCTAACAGCGACAGTTAAAAGCAATAGTTACTTGTGGGGGCATGAATAAGGGTGGTAACAGACCGGTGGTATAAGGTCTTACTAGCAGTAGTAGGAGTGGTGGTGGTGGTTGTAAATCCCAGTTCATCTGAAATCCAAAACCAGTAGACTGCAGGCTGAAGTTGCCCTCCTGCAGTCCACCATTACCCTTTCAAGAGATAGGGAAAGAGGTGAGAGGTGTTTGTAAAACCAGGCACCAGAACCGCACAGCTATGTCAGTGCCACTATGTGAAGGCTTCTTTTTCCAGTACCATATGTGTAATAACGATATTATACACCTGTGATACCAATTGTCGGGGACCTTGAGGCACAATGTCTTGTGAAGGCTCCCAAAGACTAACGTTGACAGCTCATTAATAAAGGAACTGACGACATTTTTAAGTTTTACCAAGTCTGTGCAGTACACATAGCAGTGTTTGCTGTTTCTTCCATATTAGGGACTTGAAATGTCTAAGGTTAGTATTCACTGTCTTGTGAGGGTCCCAGAGCAGTAGCCCCCTCCCCCCTTTAATCCGACCATGGCTGATATTGCTATCGTCAGTGATGCCTCCTATTCAACAATCTATTTTCATACTCAAGCACTTTTGACTCTCATATAAACAGAGTCGTCTGGTGTTGGCTGGTACAAATTGAGCTGTATATGAGAGTTAATAGAGACAGCATTAACACTTTCAGAGTACTATGACTCACTCTTAACTGAATGCTATCGCCAAGCAGTACCTGGAAGGGAATACTAGAGTTGCCCCTTCCATGAAAGGGCCCTGGTACCACCTAGTGATTGTAAAAATAGCTGAACAAGTTTCTCGTCTTGGTAGATGTCGCTACTTGGCTGCTTTTGCTAGTGACCGCCGGACAATGGAAGGACGAGGGTGTGTGTGTTGCTGTTGCCTCATTCCCCTGAGGTAAGTGTTGGATTTTTGCAGTTTTTAGCCATTAAGGTGACTACATTAGGACAAGGATATCGCACTGGCAGCCTGGAAATATCATGGCCAAAGAAAGTACCCATGAGGCTAATGGACGTATTTTTGATGTGACAAGGGGACTTCGTATGAGGGAGATGAGGATGAGGCCTTGTACCGCCTCAGTTTTGATGTCTCGGCACCAGTGACATAGCAGTGTGAGTGTCGTCCTGTAGATTCTCGTGCCGATCAGACTGGTGGACTAGGTTTGTCTGCCCCCTTGTTCCTGTCCACCTAACCGTACAGTTAGTGACCTGAATGTAAACTGGTAAGTGCATTTTGTATTTAAGAGGGACAGCGTGATGAAAAAAATATTGAATGTAAATCACACACACACATACGTATATTGAGATGATGTTCCTTCATTTTACCTATGCCGAGATAGTCGTTTATTTGCAGCTTCTTTCCTATAGTCCAGTGAAAGAATCAGACAAACCTACAGCTCAACATCATTTCCATATCACTTCTTCGTGACTAGCACCACTCTAGTGATAACCCCTTGTTATGGCACATCATTTAAAAAGGAGATTGCAGTTGTATGCCTGGTTAGAACAGGGTATAGTTAGGAGGACGCAACACTTATATTTTGCCACTTATTTCCAGGTCACTCCACACGCAATCACGTCTTCCACAGAACAGATAACAGATGGAGAGCCAGCGTAACTGAATAGCAGGCCAGAGATGGAGTGAGAGGATGAGGTACAGAGAGAGCTAACACTCCAAATCCTCCGAGATGGGACGGAACAACCTAACAACCAATGGGTCGGAGTGGAGACAGGTGGGATGGGTCTTTATCATGTAGTGGTGTGTCAGGCTGATGATATTGGTGATGAAAATGATGCTAATGATTATAATACAGCTAGTACTGGTGATAATGCTGAGGAATTAGCATCTGTACGAGGTAACAGAAATGGGATGACAATGATGATGATGAAGATAACTGTAATACTGAATCTTCTGTACCACTTAACTAAGCCGGAATTATTGTGATGATGATGATGATGATGACTCCCGTATAAAGTCTACAATCAGATTAGAAAGTATTGATGAATATGATGATAATAGGTGATGACTGATATAACATCTGTTCTACATCTTTCACAGTGTTGGGATGACAGTAACATGCTGCTGACGATGATGGTGATGATGATGATTAGGACGACGAGGAAGATGATTAATAATACGACAACTAGATGAAGACGACAACGACGACGACGGCGATCTTCAAGTCACTGGCAGAGTCACATCTTCCTTTCCTTTTCGTTTAACCTCAACCGTTATGGTGACTGGGCGTGTGTGTGTGTGTGTGTGTAACTCACCGGGTCGGTCAGGATCACTTGATGGTAGTGATCGTCAGCCTTTACCATCCCGGTGTGTGTGTGTGTGTGTGTGTGTGTCTGTGTGTGTGTGTGCGCGCGCGCGTTCGGGTGCCTGGTAATTCCTACACACTCGAATTATTTATATTTCAGGAGTGCAAATGAGGTCAGATATATGGCTCCTCTTCTTGGTCATACAAATACTAAACACTTACACAATATTCTGACAAAACATACTGGATTCCTAAGGTCACATCGCTGGGTTTCAAAAATCTTTGGTCACTGTCTCTATTTATCGCAAGGAAAGGGATGGATATGAGTGTCAGAAATAGTAGCTCAGTTTTGGCCTTTCCCTGGACCGTGAATTATTAAAATGGAATAATTATCCTTATTTATATTTAGTTGCGAGGATGCAACACACGTAGTTTTGTTTACGTTTTATCAGGGCACATCCAAGAGCGGCCATGTCCATCTGCTTCTCATTAATGACTTTCGAACGAGGTGCTATATTCCTCTAGATTTTAGGGACAGTGAGGCCACAACACACCACTCCATACCATACCATACTACACAACCCCACCCCGCACCACACCACACAGCCTCACACCACACATTCCCACACCGCGCTGCATCATCCCACACCACACTACCCCACACCTCACCATCCTACACCATCCCACACCACACCAGCCTATCATCCCACACCACGCTACCCCACACATCACCATCCCACACCATACCACACCATACCAGCCTCACACCACACCACACTACACAAAACTACCCTCCTATCATCCCACACCACGCTACCCCACACCTCACCAGCCTCTCACACCACACTACACAAAACCACCCTCCCACACCACACCACACCACACCAAGGGGATTAACCAAAGGGCCCTGAAGCTCCCACATCTAGTAATTCTGAGCTTGTTTCCAGGTAACAGCACACGCAGTCCTCAGGTCACGTCTTCCACAGGACACATAACAGATGGACAGCCAGGGTAACTGAGTGCCAGGCCAGAGATGGAGTGAGAGGATGAGCTAGACAGAGAACTAGATGGAGAGATGATAAGATGCCGATTCACCGAGATGGGACGGAAGAAGCTAACACTCAGTGGATCAGAATGGAGAAAGGTGAGAGGGGTCCTTATCATGCAGTGGTGTGTCACAGGCTGATGGTGATGATATTGATGGTGATAATGATGATGCTGATGGTGGTGACGCTTTAACATCCCAACGTTAGAAGGCAACAGTGAGACTGGATGGTCAGGAAATGGAGAATGTGAGTGCAGTGAAGCATTTATGTAATGTGATGAATACGGATGGAAGATTAGAGGATGCAGTTACTGAAATGGTACGTCAGGGAAGGAGGGTTGCTTGGAATAGGGAACTGAGGATGACAGTATTAAAAAAAAAAAAAGAGGGGCACTGCATGCTGTGATTCCCACTTTAAAGTATGGAAGTGAAGCTTGGATCCTATTGGAAGGCCACAAGTCAAGAGTGAGAGCAGTAGAAGTGAATTATTTGAGAGGAGCATGTGTAGTTTCATAGAGAGACAGACAGACTAATGAGGAGATGAAGGAGCGTTGTAGTGATGATGTGGATGAGATTAAAAGCTTTAAGAGAAATACTTTGAGATGGTTTGGCCATGTGGAGAGATGGAGAACAAGAAAATTACTAGAAGAGTGCCTGTGAGCAAGGTGGAAGGGTAGAGGGGGAGGGAGAGACCGATGATGAGATGGAGGGAAGGAGTGGAAATATATAGATGAAATATGTGAGCTAAGTGGTAGAGGACAGGGCATAATGGAGGCGATTTTCTTGTGGCGACCCTTTGCGGAATTAAGGCGTCTGGCTATAGACAGATATAGATAAACAGATAGACAGGTAGGTGGTGATGATAATATGATGATGATGAGGAGGAGGAGGAGAAGAAAGAGAATGATAATGATAATGAGAATGAGGATGTAGATAATGATGATGGTGACAGTGACGATGACAACTACGGTGATGATGATGATGATGATTTTTGTCAGCAGGTGGAAGGACGAAACAGCAAGAACTCTACCATCGGTCCAAGCATCCACGGTTCCACATCCATCCATCCATCCATCCATCGACCCAGCCATCCATCCACCCATCCATCTCGTTTGATGTTAAAAGCTAAGTCTATTTTTTTCATACGCCTTTTGGAATGAGGAACGTATTCAATATGGAAAGGAGTCTTAGTAACACCTCTTCTTTAGCGATTTACTTTTTTGCATTTTACACCTTGGCATTCTTTTGTATTTACATCGTTTAGATACTGACATAAACTGAACCAGAAGAATTAAGGATGAGATGGAGGGATGGAGAGGAGAGGTATATGAGATAGGGCGCTGTGAGCTGGGAGCAGGGCATTGAAATGGCAGGGGACAGGGCGACATGGAGGCAATTTGTTTGTGGCCACCCTTTACGAGATTAAGGAGTCTGGCAATAGACAGATAGATAGAATTAAGGAGGGTGTTGTGGTGTAATGTGCAAACTATATTGCTAACGAAGAGATATTATGAGATCCCCAAAGCCACTTATAATACTGCCTTAGATGTTACAGAAGAAATCTCTTTCTAAAAAATATTAAGAAAAAATTATTATACAGTAGTGGTCAAACAGAATGAAGAATTATTGGGATGTGTTCTTTACAGAGAAATTAGTCCAGTTTTTGACATTAAAGTAAATTCTTAGATTCTAACTTGAGGAAAAGAATTAATTACAACGTTAAAGACAAAGCCTTACAGGGTGATCAGAAGAAACTGTCATTGAAAACTGGTTTATTTTCTGTCTCCAGATTTTCCAAAGCATTGCTTTGTGATGCTGTCAAACTTACCCTACACCACCCTACCCTGCCTTACCCTACCCTCCTTACCCTAACCTGCCCTACCCAACCCTTCTTACCATACCCTACCCTTCTTACCATACCCTACCCTACCCTACACATATACATATACATAAAAGGTGGTGCATCCCCAGACTCAGTGCACACAGAACACTTGCAGGGACAGACTCTGTGTAACTAAATGAAATACTCTTGCTTCTCAGCAAATAGTACACCAGAGTTCTTCCTGTCACAATATGTAGCTATGAGAGTCCTTACTGTCACAATATGTAGCTATGAGAGGCACACAAATCTATGCGACAGGTAGTACTAATCCCTTTCATAAAACGGAGCCACACAACACAGCCAGAAAGCATTCAGAGGGAGTACTCCACTGCTAACGCCTGCATATTTCATGATTTATAAACCAACCATCGTCCAACATCTTTGACGGAAGTAAATAATTCAGCTCTTAGTTTGCCAGCGTTACACAGCTTAAAAAAAGGCATACCTCCACCGATGCCAATAAAGTCTATGATTTTTTTCCTTCTCTCAGCCCGGACCCACCTCCAGATATAATGAACTCTTCCTTCTCCCTGTGCCTACCTATTCACCAGATTCCAATGAGGTCCGATAGCAACTTTTTTGGAGACGTCTTGTTCGCAGGAAGACAGACCGACATGCACACGGACAGACAGATTTGGGTGAATACATAACCTAAGTTGACGGAGGTAACCAGGCACATAAAGCAGCCGCCAGACAAACACAATGAAACCCTTTTGAACAGCATCCCATCTCGAAAAAACCAAGCATCCCTTCTCCAAAAACCCCAGCTTCCCACCACCTGCATCCCACTGCCTGTATCCCACCACCTGCATCCCACCACCTGAATCCCATCTCCAGCATCCCACCACCTCCATCCCATCGCCTGCATCCCACCACCTGCATCCCACCACCTGCATCCCACCACCTGCATCCCACCACCTGCATCCCACCTCCGGCATCCCATCTCCAGCATCCCACCTCCAAAAAATGATGAAACGCCTACACACTTATATAACGTACAGGGTAATAACTACAGTATAACATCTTGATCATAACACTATATTACAAGCTTCCTCCCCCATCCTGACATCCATCCATCAGAGGTGTCCTACCTAACTACCATACCCTACCCTACCCTACCTGACTCGACTATACCCTGCCTTACCTACCCTGCTCTAGTCCACTACCCAGCTACCATCCCTTACCATTTCCAACCCTACTGCACCCTTCCCTATCCCAACCTACACTGCTTCACATCTGATAGCTTCCCTACTCTGCCTCCCATGCCACTCCATAGCCATGTACATGATAATTTTCATGAGTTTTCAAGACATTTGTTCGAGTAAAAGTTTGACTGGAGTTTTATTAGACTGGACAAATTTCTTCATTACGTATTTTCTATGTGTGTTTATTAATTGTCTGCCTATGTTTTATTTATATTTAAGTTTGTCGTAGCTCAGTATAGGAACCTATTCAGTTTTAAAACCACCTTAAGTTCAAAAGATAAGAACACAAGGCAGAAAACTTCAATTTTTATTATTAATGCTTCAGTATAATATACATTAACAGATACAGCTATATAAAACACGCATTCAAAAGTAGCATTGGCCAAAGAACATCGTGCAGGGGAGCGATCCGACTTGCAAGAGAGATGGCACCGTCACCACCAGGCTTCTCAAGGCAGGGGAGATCTCACCAGTGTCAGTTTTGTCAGGGTAGGGGAGACTAACGCCATATCACCATCACTATCAGTCTTATGGCAGCGAGGATCACACTATCACCAGCAGCCTTCTCAGGGCAAGACAGATCACATTAAGTCTTTTCACAGCAGGGATCACACTATCACCAGCAGTCTTCTCAGGGCAGGATAGATCACACTAAGTCTTCTCACTGTAGGGATCACATTATCACCAGCAGGCTTCTTAGGGCAGGACAGATCACACTAAGTCTTCTCACAGCAGGGATCACACTATCACCGGCAGGCTTTTCACGGTAGGGGAGGCCATCACCACATCTCACCACGAATCTTATGGCAGGAGAGATCACACAGCCACAGTCAGTCTCCTCACACGTGGGAAAACCACCACAGAACCAGTCAATCTTCTCGCATCAGAGAAGATCACACCACCAAGCTTCTCACGGCAGGGGATGAGACCAAACTTCAGCAGGGCACAACCAGTCTTACAAGGCAGCAGAGTAAAAACGGTAGATGCAGACAACCTGTGAAGCAGAAGCAGACGAGTATTAGTTCAAATCGACAAGCTTTATTACAGAATTATTATTTCCCAGAACAACTGTCTTCATTTATAATCCTTAAGACTGATTTATGTCCTCTTTCATAATAGTATTTTTGTATGTGGCTATTACCTTCTAACACTAGGCTTCTCTCGGCAGGTGAGGGCACATCACTAGCAGCAGCAAGTCATATCACGACAGGGGAAGACACCACACCCTCCACCACCACCACGCATCTCACGGCAGGGGAAGATCTCACGGCAGGGGAAGACACTGCACCACACCACCAGGCTTCTCAAGGCAGGGGAGACCAAACTTCAACAGGGTATGACCAGTCTGGCAAGGAAGCAGCGTCAAGACAGCAGACTCCAGCACGACCTGTGGGCCAGATGTGTCTTAGTTCAAATCACAGTGTCAGCATTAGTTATTTAATCTTACATTGCAGAAACCACCTTAAAACTATTCTTTCTAGCACCGTTTTCTTAAGATTATTTCTACGTATGTTACTACTGTTTAAAATAATGTGTAATATGCAAAACAGGCAAGAATGAGGTGCTAGGGAGTCTCAGACAACGGGAATATGTACCTTATTTCCACACTAAACCAAGTGAATATGTCTAACTTCTAGGGACCCAAGGAGTGATAGTGATGTATTTTATATCAGCAAAAGGCGAAAATATGCTAGGCTTCACTCAGGTCAAGTCTCTGAAGCCTATGTGAGTCTCAGTTGTTAGCTGTAGATCTGAGTCTATTAATTACTTAGGGAAAACGTGAGCCATTCAACAGGTAATTATTAAATCATTACCTTCAGATGTACGAGTAATTGTAACCAATAAATTTTATATTACGAGTTTTGTGTATGTTATTGATGCCCATGTACGACAAAATGGTGTCTTTGAATACCTGACTTTCTGGATTTATCGAAAATAGGTCAAAATGACGAGATTTTACGAAAACAGATAAAAAGTTTTAGAATTATCAAAATAATAAAAAGGACAGTGTACTCAAGACAAAGTTGGATTCACTGAATATCCATAACAAAACTGATGGGTTTTGGAAAAATAAAAACACCCCAAAATAAATCCTGGGACACTGCATAATACCATAAGAACAATACCTGCCTCGATAAAGAGCAGAGTGACAGGCCAAGTAATCCGGTCCTCGTCAGACAAGGAACAAAGCTATCATAACCTCTGAAGACCATGCCATCGCCACCCTTACCCACCCACACACACACACACAGCTGTGTCTATAACTATGGTCGACACTGCTTCGGGTGTCACGTGTTGTATGATGATGAAGTATTTGTTTTTCGCCCCCCAAAAATTGGTGTAACGTTTTCTATGATTAATAAAGTGGAGACTATGCTATTTTTATCAACTTTAAACGCCTATCCTTGAGTCCCTACGCTTCTGTGGGTGCAATGAATGGTACTCTGTGGTGCATTCCATTTATTAGATTGCAATAAAATCAATTACACACTCGTATTCTTCGTTTTATCATGCCCTTCTTGTTGTTGCTCCCGTCGTTCTTGTGGTCGTAGGCTGGTCTGTAGGTGATCCCAGTGGACTGCAGGCTGAAGTTTCCCTTTCCTGAAGTCCACCGTCCTCCTGTAGGAAGATAGGGGGCATTTAGGGCTGGTTATGTGACCTGGAAGCTCCACCGCCTCGTGTGGCGTGTTGTGGTGCATGTATTATATATGTAATGATACAGTGTGTTGTGCTGTAACAAAAACTCCCTATTAAATAAATATACATAGTGCAAATAGGTCAATTATTGATTTAATTTGCCGTGAAAACTCAGTCGAACGTCTGGCAAACAAATTATTGACCTACTTGATCGTACAGCACATATAACACAATAACTTTACCAAACTATTAAAATCCATTGAAAAACATTAATATATCTCTAGTACATTATCTCAGGGAAGAAAATCAGGTGGAATTACAAGTATAATATGAAGAATAGTGTGGAAAATCCTCCGTGCTGGGGTCAGAGTGGAGTCCGGGCAGCGAGAAAAGCCAATCAGTAGGCAGCCAGACGCCTTGGTGTGAGGTCTGGTCAGTGCTCGTCTCAGTCGTCTGCTGGGATCGCTGACTCGGTCTCTCAATGTCTGTTTCCATTTCTATATCTGTCTATTTTCATTTCTATCTCTATCACTATTTCCATTTTTATCTGTCTCATACACACACAAACACAATTTAACATTTTCCATTGTCATATACACTATACCATAAACATTTATATACTCGTATACCATGCCTTAACCACAGGCACGCACCCCCAACAATCCTCCTCCCCCTCACACGCACACGCACACGCACACGTGCAGACTACCCACAACACACACACACACATACACACGCACACACACACGGACAACCGACAAACCATATGCTTAACACCTATGCTCTTGTGACTAAGTCTGGACTGAATAAAAATGTGTTAGCGGAGGTATAACTACAGGTATTAACAATCAGGCTCCTATGAACGAAACAACTGGATGAAATCGTCTGAGTTAGCTCGAATAAAACTACGAGAAATCCCACCACCAAAAGACAGACTAAAATACCTAGGACATGACTATCCCCCCTAAAAATGCTTCATGATAATCTCCTTTGGCTTCCTTGTATGGACTTGGAAAATTTGATGAAGAGCTTAATGCTAATAGATAACGATCCGAGACAGAGTTAGAATCAAGGAGGGAAATGAAGCTTATTAATTTTTTAGTCTTGTAGATTAATTAGGCATAAATAATTGGGTGAGATGTGTTTAGGAATAGGCAATATAGAAAGGAGTGTCATGATTACAGGATATAAAGTTAACGTAGGAAAACAGACTGACTCGTAAGGTTGGATTCGAAGCAATATGTTATAATTCATCATTTAACTTAGGCTATCATTTATGCGAGATCTGAGCTAGCTTTATATATTCTACTAGAAAATCAAGGAATATAGCACTAGAACTAGTAATAACCGCATAAACAGACCTTAAAATGTCGGAAAACAAGCGGAGTTTGGGCTGTGGAGGCAGGAGTGGTCCTGGTGGCGGTGGAGTGAACTAACCAAGCTGATGACGTTAAGTTGGCGACGACTGCCTCTCATTTGTACCCCAGACGGCCTACAGGACGGACCTCCTGGCTCCACCTGCCCAGCTGATGGACTTTGGCGATTTTTCTCCTCCATTTCAGGTCTGTTATAGGAAGTTAAAAGCCTATTATCTCAAGCATGAGTTATTTTCCAAGTTTTTGGTGTCTTTCGGCAAAAACGAAGCTCGAATTTAATTTAAATATTTTTTTTAAAGAAATAGCCAAATATTCTTAGGAATTTTACCGGTCTTTGCAATATGTCTGCCAGTGAGGTGAAGGAAGCCGGCAGGCTGTCCTTCCAACTTAGTAAATTTCAATACTACCAACACCAGTGTCCTCATTACTGCTTGCTGTCTACCTTATTCATTTCAATATACATAATTTTACATTAAGAATTTTTTCTACTCTACCACAAACAGTAAGACTGGAAATAAGCCACATACGTTGAGGCCTGATCGTGAATAAATCCTTCTGTTAACCCCATTAAACCGATGACGAATTATCCTATTTTATTCTTCGCATCTGAAGACAACTGCATTTACTGTAATTATTTTCAAACTAGGAATTATTTCGAACTGGGGGGATTAGACACATCATTCATTAATCCTTTAGCTACGAGAGATACCATAAGCTGAATAAAAGCGTCTGGTGGTTGCCTGACATCAGACTCGAAGGGGTATTACAGGATCAATTTTTGCCCCTGACAGGCCTTCAATACTGCCGTTAATTTCACTATAGCGTATTTTGTCTATTAATCTCGCTATTTCCAAACTATTTAAATCAGCCTAATTTATGATCTAAAGGGGTTTGATACAGCCTAACCCCTTCACTATTACAAGTCCTATGTTAAATAAAATCGTCTGAAGGCAGCGTGAACTAAACGAAAAAAGTCGTTGAACTGAAGAGGTTAAAACTGATTTCTGGGTCGTATTTATGACTATAGTCCATTTCACCAAGTTTGGCACCATTTGTGATGTCCTCAACACCTGTAGTGTTGATGTAAATCCTCTGCACTATGTGAACCTCCATTTATTACCTAGAGAATCAATATGAAAAGGCAATACAAAAAGGTATATCCAGCACTCAGGGCCATTATCAGTACTACAGGTGTTGAGGACATCACTGATGGGGCCAGACTCGGTGAAATGGAGTGTACTTCTCACACTCTGGTCCAGATTTTCGTTCTTTTACAGCCTATGTTACTAAGCTCAGTGACAGAATATAAAATGCTATGGCTCAATAAGTCTCGGTAAGATAAATGACATGGTATTTATATTTCGCCTCAGTTTTCATGTCTCCACAAATTAGCTAAACTCTGCATTTTTTTCCCAGGCTGTACTTCGCTGGCTGGTACAATGTTCAGCAGCAGCGAGGAGTGAAGAGCAAGCAAGAATTAACAGCTTCAGTACGAGAGATGCATATATGAACCCACTGGACTGATTGCTGAAGTTAGCCTTGTCCTGCAGCTCACTATCATTTTGGTAGTGTCAGTGCCACCACACGGTGTCCCTCCCCAGCACCAAAATGGATGGATGGAGGTTGCATTTAATCCCTTCTGTTGGACACCCTTCCTGATCTGAAGCACTCCATCAGAGGCAGTCAAAATACAGTTATACAGGCGTCATCCTACTGAAAAGTCAAAACCAGCAGCTTCAGCAACAGGTATATGCAAGAATATTGTAATTCGCTAATATTATTGCGCATATATTTGCGATTATCGTTCTTGCAAGTGTACATCTCTGATATGAACAACCTTGTGTAAACTCAACGTACTAATTAACCCTTTAATTGCACTCATTTTAAATCTTAACATGTATTAACCTTTTATACTGATATGGCCTAATCTTTCACCCACAGGTTGGCTCGCTGGCGTGTAGTGATGGTAGGGTGGAGGGCAGGCTGGGGTGGGGGTGGGGGGTAGCCAGGAGCAGGGAGGGTCATGGGGCAAGCTTAGGTGGGTTAGGTAGCGGAGGTATGGTCATCTAGGTTGGCTTTCTAGGCTAGGTGAAGTTAGGAGTGTGGTCTTAGGTCATCTGTTTAGCTTACTTGGTTGGTGTTGGTTGTATGGTTGTCCGGCCGGACATGTCTGTGGTTGTCAATGTTGGTGGTTGGACACGACAGGCTCTCTGAGCGGCGATACACCACCAACGGAGGAGCGACAGCAGCAGCAGCAGCATCGTCCTTGTCATCAGTATTACCAGCGGCAGCAGCAGCAGCAGAAGCAGCAGTAACTTCAGCGATGAGACAGGTAACTGGATGATCCTAAAATGGAAATGAAATTAGCCAAATGTAACACATGACAGAAAATTCAGTTCCGAATAATGGTTGAATATTAATCCAGAAGAACATTAACCTAAAGACCTAAACACCCAATGTACATAACATGTATGATGCTTTCCTGAACAAGTATACAGTATATGGCGTTACTTAGTCTAATATGGCAGCACTAAAAGCACATTAGGTTATGATAATTATGATTTTGACAGGCGAGCACAGAAGAGCGGAGATGCATCATCGACCACCCAGCTTTCCTGAACCCGATGTGATGAGAGGGGGCGAGGACGGAAGAGGGGTGATGGAGCAGGATGGACGAGCGAGGGAGCGAGGACAGATGGTTGTAGGTGCAAGGACAGGCGAGGGGGTGCGAAGATGAGACCCACAAGGGTCTACTTCGACGGGATGCTGGTGTGTAAGCTGTTGGCAACCTTTCCCTTGTGACCGTATTCTCGTCAGCTCAGTAGTATCTCTGGTGCATTTACCCTAACCTGACGGGTATCCATAACACCTTTATGCTCAATCTATAGCAAAGTAATAATCAGACTGGAGAATTTGACTAGTAATCAAGGTTACTCACTCCTACCTTTTAGCGTAAGTCCATTGAATTTCATGTAGCCACGACATAGGTAATGAAAAACAGCTAATACTATTAATTACACATACTAGTAAAGGTGTGAGTGGTCAAGGCAGACGAAAGAAACCTATGGCACCACGTTACTTGTAGATGCTAAATGTTACTCTTCCACTTTAGGCATTGTGCAGATGCTAGACAACTGATAAAGAATTATAGCAGAGAACTGTTGCTGTGACTATATTAATCTTACAGACTGATGCAGACGACGCACCTGCGACGAGAGGCGGGACCTGCGCGTCGGCGTGGGGGTGTTGCGTCGGAGTGGGGTTTGCTGGGTCGGCGTGGCGGTCGTTGGGTCGGCGTGGGGCTTGCTTGGTCGGCGTGGGGCTTGCTTGATCGGCGTGTGGGCTTGCTGGGTCGGCGTGGGGCTTGCTGGGTCGGCGTGGGGCTTCCTGGGTCGGCGTGGGACTGCGGCGTCGGCGTGGGACTGCGGCGTGCGGCGTCGGCGTGGGACTGTGGCGTGCGGCGACGGCGTGAGACTGCTGCGTTGGCGTGGGACTGCGGCGTCGGCGTGGAGCTGCAGTGCTGGTGTGGGACTGCAGCAAATACGTCGACAGCAGGTGGAATGGTAAGAAATAAGTGTTCAGTCTTGTGCTAAAGTATGTTAATAAGATTGCTAGCTTGTACCTTCAACTTGGCACAGCTGCCAAACACTAAGCAAACCAGAGAGATAATTAATGAAAAAATACGACCAAACAAAGATACATAATTCACTTCTATGGAGATGTAAAGTGCTATCAAAAGTTCTGTCTGCACATGCGTAAGCTAAAGATCACATAATCTATTTCTTGCTTTTAACCTTTAAAGAACATTCCCATCAAATAGCTAATTATATACCTTAGAAGAAATGATGCGGCAGTGTCCATGTTCAGCAGGGATGCTGATGGCGTACCTACCACGTTGGGGAAGAGGCGGGAGCTGTCGGAGTGGGCGAGAGCTTTGTGGCCAGCGGAAGGTTCGGATGCTGCAATGGTAAGACAGATTTGCTGTATGATAAATCTGCTTATTCTTGCTGACCTAAAACTCTTAAAACATCTGCATGTGTAACTAAAACATCCATGTGCACACAAACACCTTAAGAGAACTGCTGCTGAGACTATGTTCATCTTGCAGGGGGTGAGGAGCTGCCGAGACAGAGCTGTGATGTCGCCAGGATTAGATGAGGGCGAGAGATGAAGTGTCAGTCGGGAACTGTGGAAGCTGCAAATGGTAAGATGTAGTTTAGTGTTAAGATATCCGAATCTAATTACATGTCTTGGTCAGTTAAATATCTGCACGACAGTGAAAATAAACAGCCATGTATATACAGATAACTTGGCTGTCTGTTACAAATAATTCGATCATTTTCCAGGCGGATGCTGAGGATATCTGACGGAGTACAGACCTGAGACGCTGGCGGCAGATGCACTGGTGGTGGAAGTGTCGTCGGAACCTGTCGGGGGCGTGTGGGAGCATCGACGAGGCCTGTCGGGGCTTGTGCGGGCGTCGTCGGGGCCTGTGGAACCTGTGTATTGCTGACAGTTGCAGTGATGAACAGTTTTGTTGACAGAGGTAATCTTGTTGGCATAATGGACTTAGTGCCTCTTCCTAAGTGATTTACTTGTCACTTTAATACTTTTGTGCAATGTAGATATACTTGCAGCATAAATGACATTGGTGTCATTAAATAATCTGCAGCAATAACATTATGGTGTCTTTACTGTCATAAGGTAGAGGTGTTAATGAAATAGACCCACAAGATTAAGACTCACATTCCATGTCCATTCATAGATGGTAATAATTATGGGAAAAAAATGTTTATATTGCAGATTAAGTAACTCGGAGAAAGCTTATCGGACTCGAGACCTGTCTGTTCACCGACACTGGTATTACAGGGAGGGACGTGTGAGCAGAAGTGTACTGTACATTCACTTATCGAGGTGGCCAGAACAGCACAGAGGAAGCCAGAGAGAAAGATGAGCAAGGAATACAAGAAATTATGCCTACGACACAAGAAGCAAGTCGAGATATGATACGAGTTATACTGGGATGCCAAGTCCGCATTTCATCACGCCAGGTACAGTTTAGTTGTATGAAATTTGGTAGATGTGGAATATGATCATACTGTTTAATATATGATTACACTGCTGGATACGTTAATAAATTAGCTTGTATGCGTCGGCTTCGAAATTATATTATTATATACGAATTAAGACATTATATCAGTACAGTTATACGACGAAAAGATCACCGTATATAGAGCCTTTTCAACGTTTTTCTTTGTCGTTAAATTTGCAATTATTTAGGAAGATTTCTTGAATCAAATTTCCACTGCTGCCTTTAAATGAAATTTTTACTTTCTTGAATTTGAAGTCAGTAATGTATTAAAATGTTGGAATCAAGCTGACATAATGGCTGTATCTGATACGCTTCCTTTATGGAGACGATACATTAATTTTAGTTTGGCTCAAAATTGAATCCCCGTCCTGACTGCTGAGTTGTAGCATAATTAACAGAACCGTATGTCCCAAAAGAGCTATGGATGTGTGATTCCGTAGTTGTTGTTGTTGTTGGATATTCGCCCCACCACAAAGGTGGGGACATGGACAAACAGAGCCCGTCAGAGTAGTTCTAAGTAATTAACAGGTCTCAAGGAGAGCTGCTGAAAGAGTGGGTTAGAGCTGAAACTGGATTCAGTAGGAACAGCTGGGAGTGTTCACTGAGTCATTTTCTGGAAGAGGTCAGGGTTATTCTTTTTAAAATTCGCCAGGATGGTGTTTGCGAACTCTTCAGACGTTGGCTGTGGAGGTGGAGGGAGCCGGATCTCTCGTCTTCATCTCGTCAGGAGGCAGTGGCCTTTGCTTCTTCTGTTTCTTCTTCCCCTTCTTGGTCTTTATTTTCTTTGGTGGTGGTGGAAGTGTGGGAGAAGTCCGGGACTGGAGATCTTCGTCCGCTGGTTCGTGGGCAATATCAGACCACTCGTCGTCAGTAGCGCCTGTTTCCATGGTGACGACGTCGAGACTACAGGCAGCAGATCTTGGTGGCGAGAGAGGTGCCACTGGATTTTCTGTGATCAGGGGGTCGGGGGTTGCAGTCCGTCCCTCCTCAGCTGCTGATGGTGGTGCATGTATGTCGGCGGTGGTCGTGACTAGGTCCAAATTCTATGCCGGGTCGTCAGGAGTGATAGCAGTCATCCTGTTGAGAGGAGCATTAAACTGCAGCCGTTTCCACGGTGTTGTTCGGGGTGGGACTGGTTGCATTGGCTGGGGCCGGCGCTCCTTGCGAGTGGCGGGACGGGCATCGTGGGCGAAGCTTTTGGGAATGGCAAGGCGGGGCAGCCCATTCTCCTCAAATATTTGAGGGAGGAGAGTGCACAGAGCAATCTTGTCATCACCGCAGAAAGCCCTCGCTGTCGCGATGCACATAACAACGATGGTGTTCATCTCCTCAAAGCTCCCAGGACCCTCGGACTGGACTCTCCGGGCCGTGGGACGTCGCCGTGCATAGGCAGAGCCCTGCACAGCAACACCCCTTGGTCTAGAGACATCCGTGGCCATAGGACCCTTAGGAGACTGTGAGAGACTGACCTACACTGTCTCACCCTTGCCAAGAGAGCGCTGGAGGTGCCGTGAATGGGTACAACGATCGCGTGACTGTGCACGAAAACATCAGCACCAGTGTCCTGGTGCGTGATGAAGCCGTACGCAGCCTTGACGTTGAACCAGCACACGGTTCCCCTGATCATCTGGGCTCCCGGCGGCTCGGATCTGCTGTTGGTTGCCCCCCTCAACAGGTCGTAGGCATTAGCAAATGTTTATTTCGCTAGCCGGGTTTCACAAGCTCTTCACTGATGCTCTCTCCACGGCAGCTGGGCCGGTCATAGTCTATCTATGAGCTACGTAATATGGCCTCAAAAGAACGTAAATCTCCCAAATTGACGAATGAACAGTAGAAATAAATAAAATACCTACTTGGCAGGTGGAGTGAAGACTTGCGATGCTGAAGAGAAGCCGAGAGGGACACTGGTGATGCTGACCGTGACCAAGAGAGGGACCTCAACAAAGAACCTCATCTGAAGGGAAGATTAGGTATGTACTTCACAAAATACTATGTACAATGAGACAATGTAACAAGGGCGAAATATCTAGTACAGTGAGTGACAAAGCCGAAATAATGTAAACATATTTGATGATAAAATAATTGTGGATATTTTCAACAAAACCACAATCCGAAATAACGAATACACTGTCCTAATATTGAATGGCATTCACAGGAATGAAATCATCCAGCTTGTGCTACCTCAACATAGTCTTCAATGCCACCGATACCCCGTCTTGAATTTACCCCTCCGAGGATGAGCTGCCTATCCTGCAATATCCTCCTCTATTATCCGGTAATGTACGAGGACTTTCAGCCTCAGTATTTTTTATTTTACACCAATCAGTCGTTAATCAGGATATGGTAGTTTTAGTTCACGACTCGGTACAGCTCTAAACACTCTGCCTTCAGTTAATATCTAGGCCTTGGTCAGCCCATGGTCTTCAGTTCTGTCATAGGGTTGTATCATTTTAAAAGAGCGCTAAGGTGTAGACATGACCAGTTTATTTACTTCCTGAAGCGTAATGAAAGAATGGCAAGCCTTTCTGTATCGTTGCTGACTACACTATATTGCGGAATGCAGGCTGATCACATAAATTAAAGGTGTTTCATAAATAAGTGTATATCACTATGGACTTGCTTACACCTTTGTGCTTTCTTTAATAACTCAAATAGTTTGCCTCTCTTATTAGTTGGTTAGCTAAGTCCTACCTCATCATTGGCCCTTTATAAATTCATATCACACTCCGTCCTGAATACTTAACCATCTTCCCTCTTTGTTACACCCCCAGTCAGTCAGGCACTCACAGGCCCAGTCACTCCACAGCCACTGATTCTGCCTCTCAGTACCTTTAACCGATTGACTCACTGATCAGCAGTCGGCACAGTCAGTCTACAGTCTAGTCGATCACTTTCACTCTAGTCAGTCCACACTCTTGATCATTCCACCCTTAGTGATTCAGCTCACATCCATCACTCCAAGCCCTTCATGATTCACCCCACATCCTCCAGTGATCCAAACCCTTACTGTCTGTCAGACTACAGCTTTAACCAGTCCACAGCCCCACTGACTCAGTCAGTCCACAGCCCCACTGACCCAGTCAGTCCACAGCCCCACTGACCCAGTCAGTCCACAGCCCCACTGACCCAGTCAGTCCACAGCCCTACTGACTCAGTCAGTCCACAGCCCTACTGACTCAGTCAGTCCACAGCCCTACTGATCCAGTCAGTCCACAGCCCCACTGACCCAGTCAGTCCACAGCCCTACTGACCAAGTCAGTCCACAGCCCCACCAACCAGTCAATCCGCAGCCCTACTGACCCAGTCAGTCCACAGTCCCACTGACCCAGTCAGTCTACAGCCCTACTGACTCAGTCAGTCCACAGCCCTACTGACTCAGTCAGTCCACAGCCCTACTGACTCAGTCAGTCCACAGCCCTACTGACTCAGTCAGTCCACAGCCCCACTGACTCAGTCAGTCCACAGCCCCACTGACTTAGTCAGTCCACAGCCCCACTGACTCAGTCAGTCCACAGCCCCACTGACCAAGTCAGTCCACAGCCCCACCGACCAGTCAATCCACAGCCCTACTGACCCAGTCAGTCCACAGCCCTACTGACCCAGTCAGTCCACAGCCCCACTGACCAGTCAGTCCACAGCCCCACCGACCAGTCAGTCCACAGCCCTACTGACCCAATCAGTCCACAGCCCCACTGACCCAGTCAGTCCGCAGCCCCACTGACCCAGTCAGTCCACAGCCCCACTGACCCAGTCAGTCCACAGCCTCACTGACCCAGTCAGTCCACAGCCCCACTGACCCATCTGTCCACACCCTATGTTAGTCCTCATCAGTCAGTCATTGGTAGTAGGCCAGTTCAACTAGTAAACACGTCAGTGAGTCCACACCCACAACCACTCAGTCGTTGTACACCCATGGACAGTCCCCACTATCTAAAATTCAGGTAGTCTACACCCACTGTCACCACATACTCTTACTGATTCACTCCACAGCCTCCATCACTACATACCTTTACTGATTCATTCCACAGCCTTGTAAAATCCTGTCAGTCCACAGCCTTGTAAAATCCTGTCAGTCCACAGCTTTGTAAACACCTGTCAGTCCTCACCCTGTCATTGAGTCCTCACCCTGTCACTCAGTCTTCACCCTGTCACTCAGTCATCACCTTGCCTGTCAGTTTACACCCTCTCACTCAGTCCAAACCTTGTCACTCAGTCCTAGCCCTGACACTCAGTCCTGGCCCTGTAAGTCCACACCCTGTCACTCAGTCCACACCCTGTCACTCAGTGCACACCCTGTCACTCAGTCCACACCCTGTCACTCAGTCCACACCCTGTCACTCAGTCCACACCCTTTTACTCAGTCCACACCCTGTCACTCAGTCCTAACCCTGACATTCAGACTTAGCCCTGACACTCAGTCCTCACCCTGTCACTCAGTCCACATCCTAGCAACATCAGTCACCATCAGTTAGTCAGCATCAGTCATTTTAGACCTTCAGTCATCCGTCAATAGTCAATCAATTTAGTCCACAGTCCAGTCTACTCTGTCAACAGTCCAGTCTACTCTGTCAACAGTCCAGTCTACTCAATCCACAGTCCAGTCTATTCAGTCCACAGTCCAGTCTACTCAGTCCACAGTTCAGTTCAGTCAGTTCACAGTCCAATCCACTCGGTTCACTGCCACAGTCAAGTCCAGTCTACCCCCCCAGTCCAGTCCAGTCTACACCCACAGTCCAACTAGCCAGTAAATTCGCAGCTTGGTCCAGTCCAGTCAAGACACACAGTCCAGTCCAGCCCACACCCTCATTCCAGTCCAGTCCACACCTATAGTCCACACGCACAGTCCACACGCACAGTCCACACGCACAGTCCACACGCACAGTCCACACGCACAGTCCACACCCACAGTCCAGTCCAGTCCACACCTTCAGTCAAATCCAGCCAGTCAGTTCACACCTACAGTCCAGTCCACACCCACAGTCCAGCCCACACCCACAGTCAACGCCCACAGTCCACACTCAGTCCAATCCAGTCAGTCAATCCACACCCCCACTACGGTGTAGTCCAGTCAGCCAGACAATCAGTTCAAACCTCCAGTCTAGTCTAGTCTCCATACCCCCAGTCCTGTCCAGTCAGTCTGTCCACACTCCAGGTCCAACCAGTCTGTCATAACCAGCCCAGTCCAGTCAGTCCACACCCCCAGACTAGTTCAGTCAGTCAGTCCACACCCCCAGTCCAGTCCAGCCAGTCAGTCCACACCCCCTGTCCAGTTTAGCCAGTCAGTCCACACCCCCAGTCGGGTCCAGCCAGTCAGTCCACACCCTCATTCCAGTCCAGCCAGTCAGTCCACACCCTCAGACCGGTCCAGCCAGTCAGTCCACACCCTCAGTCAAGTCCAGCCAGTCAGTCCACATCCCAATTCTAGTCCAGCCAGTCAGTCCACATCCCCATTCCAGTCCAGCCAGTCAATCCACACCCCCATTCCAGTCCAGCCAGTCAGTC
>JAGKTI010000575.1:0-13966 GCA_018397915.1 Birgus latro | reverse complement strand
GTATCATGCAGTATACTATTTTTTTTTTTTCCTCAGCATAACTTGGCCCAGATTTTCATCCTTTTATCACTTAGTTCACATGGGTCACTGGCAGAAAAGGACAACACTACGGCTCCCTTTCCATAGCACTTTTTTGTGACATATTCGAGAATTAATCTATTGCTACAACTCAAATGCACTCACATTCTCCATATCCTCCCCATCCAATCTCACTGTACATTCACTGACTTCACGTCTCTCTAAGACCATTACTTTACTCTTCCTTACATTCATCTTAAGATTCTGTTTCTTACACACTCTTCCAAACTCATCTACCAAGCCTTGCAGCTCCCCTTTATCTTCACTCAACAACACAGTATCATCTGCAAACAACAGCACAGGAAGTTTCCAAACACTGCCCTCTCTCACTAGTGCCGCTCCAACATCCACTGCCTGACCTTGTATCTCTTTCATAACCCCATCTATATACAGATTGAACAACCATGGAGACACGACACATCCTTGTTTCAATCCAACCTTCAAATGCAAAAATTCACTCAGTTCACCATCTGTTCATCATGGTCTCAACTGTCGACTTTGAAGGCTTTATGGCACTTCCAGGAACCACAGCAGTCTATTCTCGAGCCTCAAATATCCACTCACCCCCTCCTTTTTCTAACAAGCCCAGAAGTCACTTAAATAAAGGTACATGGTGTTCTATTTTTTGTTTTATTTGTTGGTCCAACTAGAAGTACTGATAGACAAAGTATCAGCAGGATAGAGTAGGCTGGAAGGTGACCCGAAGACCAAGCCCTGGGTGGGCTGTCCACCATATACCATTTTTCCTATACGTTCTTTGGTTCAAACAATGCGAATTGTAGAATGTGAGGGTTTCTGCCGCCCATAAACTCGCATTGTGTGAGGATGCACTGTATTCTGAAAAAAGGTAATAACTTTTTATTTATCACTGTAGCAATTCATCACAAAACAAAGTGACGTGTAACAAGACCTGACTTTTTAACATGAATATTTGTAATATAGCTACTGTAATACAGTACTGTACTAGAACATTAACTTAGGTTCTCAAACAAGCAGTAGAGCTAATTTCTTTATTGTTTCTGAATTAGAAACAAATTTGGAATGTTCAAAAAATTAGTTCATCAGTGACCTTTGAGTGGTGTGTTGCCCATTTTTATGATTAGTAATTACTGTACCTGAATATTTAAATAAAAACAGAAAGCTCAACATCTTAACTGTATTCCATGAAATGTGTCCAAGTGACAGTGACTGAGTTATAAGATCATATCTAAATGGTAAATATCAGATTTGTTTTCCTCTATCTTATAATCAAATTAGAATCAGTTATCAGTATCCAAAGGAAAGATAAATTTACCAACAAATTTGCACTGCAACCATCACCAAGACCTAAACTTTGCCCTCTTTCATATTTCACCATGGGAATAATACCTATCTTTTAATTGATGTTATATGATTTTTCAAACTGAACTGCAAGCATTATACAGTACAAAAATTACTGGTATTTAAATGTTCATCAGTCTAATGCAGGTATAAATCCATCAACCAATTCCTTATCTCAGGCCGCAACAAACTGCATGAAAAGCCACACATCAGCTTTCTATATAGAAGTCATTTTAACAACATACTGGCATAAATTACACCCATATAAAAATACAATGCACTTTCTTTGGACAGCAGCTGTTTCCATCTTGATTTAAAATTTGATGATATATCAAAATAACGTTAATGAGCTTACTCTGATAACCTCTTCATCATTTACTTTTAACACTCTTACATATGATAAAAAAACTTTGAAATTTTATTCTGGTTACTGTTATGCAATTTTAGTCAGAAGTAAGAATTCATGATACATCGTGGATTAATGCAAATTTATCAGACTGTAACTAGCTACATTACACAGTCAGACTACGTATTCAGTTTCATAGTTCTGTATAAGAATAGCCTATAATTACATCAGAATTTTGAATAATTACCAGTACAGTTAATTTCATTGTTATGCACTGAAATTACTGGTACAGTACTTCTAAAGTTCTCAATTAGCAAATGTCAGATTTATTCAGTTACATTTTAGTTTTAGACAGGATATGGTATTAACTTTTAGAATCAAACAACTCCTATTAAAAGCAGCTTTGCTAATTATTAGACTGCTATTTGTTGCTGTACTGCCTCATTATTAAATGGACTTAATTTATACCTTGTTTTTACTATAATGTAATTACGATACCAGGCCATTGCAGGTCAGCTCCAATCTCAGCGTTATATTAAAATGAAACATTGGTAAACATTATGAATGAAAATAAACTTAAGCTGTACTATCAAGAAGTTATAAAATTACCACTCAGAAATCCTAACCATCCTGTGATTATTTTCAGATACTTGACCTACATGGTATGCTTAGCCCAAAGACAAGAAACAGCTGTATCCAACTGAAATGCAAAACTTACAGTCCATTCTGGGGACATCTCAGTTACTACATGTTGTTCACTAATCTATCAACATAGCCCTGATATTCACAATCCTTAATCCTGAGGTTTATTATTGTGCTATTCTTCAAATAAATTTAATTCTGTAGCAATAAAGCTTTAAAGATGCTGGTTACACCTTAAAGCACCATACAATCAGTTACCATTTTCTTCCTCATGTATCAATCACTCGTCTTTGTCTTACCTGGCTATCTCTTCTTTCCTACAGCTACTGGTATTACATCACTGAAGTATTTTACATCCACTGCATTCCTGTCTTAGCTATTTATGCCATAATTTCCTCTCGTCTAGCAGTACTGACTGATTTTGGTAGTGAAAGAGCAAAAAATACTACACCACCTTAAGTGTCCTGGGAAAAAGAAATGTGATTAGAAACACCTGAAAGGGAGTACTCATTGTGTATACATGTGTGTAATGTGGTGGTGTATAAAAATTTTAACAGCTATACAACTAGTTAGTTAAGACGAAACAAAAGTATTCCTCTTACAGTACCACACTCTTCTAAACCTTTGCATATATTGTTGCTGTATAATGGCTCACTGTTAACTCTAACCTAAAGAACAGCACATTCGGGAACTGCTATTTCCTTCTTGAATCAACATGTAACAACTGACTTATCCACAAGAGTAAACTCCTTGTGTTGATATATGCATAAATTATTTCAGTAAGAGTGACATGAAACCTTACCTGTTTAAACTAACAAAACAAATGTCTGACTAGTAACTTTCACATCGAGAAATTCCATAAATGAATAACACACACTGATTTTTTTTTATTCAGGTTTTATGGTATATAGCATAATTCATTGCTAATACAATCCACTGTAAAGGAACATGTTGATAAAAAAAATTGTGCATGGCAGCATCATATGATCTAAAAACTACTCACAAGCAATATAATAAAATTTCAGAGTTTTATAGTTGCCCAGACTCAACTATAAAATGGGGTTTAAAAGGATAACACACAACAACCAAGTACTGTACTGCACATAAAAGAAGCTTAAAATAAGTCAACTTGCATAATGATACACTGTAGCTTTTAAGTACAAAAGTTACACAGTCTGTACACAAAACTAGTCCTAACTCTTGGACACTTCTTGAGGGCTAGTAATGATATATTGTAATACTTACAAACATATGTTTCTTAAAATATGTGTATACACAGACATGAGCAGTTACCAGGCCTCAAGCAGTGTATGAGAGAACATGACATACACAAACCTTGCACTTTGGAGACCCCTCTTGCATATTATGCCATTCACTAATTCCACCAGTCTGATTGTAAAGTCACAAAACTCCTTAAGCCCTGCACAGTTGATTAATTCCTCCTAAGACTGTTAGGCCTAACCAACTTGGACCTCTCAGGAATATACTAAACCATCCACAATTCCTTCAAACGTAATGAACAGAGCAAGATTTAAGAAGCTCAGACTATGCAACCTCAATGTGGTGGAAGAATCTGGTGTCTTATGCAACAAGGTCTGATGTGCAAGTGACTGAAAGACCACAGTACTGACAGTGAGGGCCTGGTGTGTCTAATATGGAGCCTTGTGGTGATAACAGCCCTAGTCCCACCTCTGCTCACCAGACCTGGCATCAAACAGTGTAACTTCTGGCCAAAGATGGGACACAACTACTGTACTCTCCAGCAAAGCACAGCTTATACCATTTATATCAAATTTGTAAACATACATCCAGAATATAACAAAAAATTTTACAATTTTCCTGCAGTTAATCTACCATTCTGCTCATGATTAAAGCATGTCAAGGCTTAAGTCAGTTCAGACACTGAGAACTATACATCAAATTAAATATTATAAACACTTACAGCCTGAGGACTACACACGAGGAAGGCAATTTGCTTGTGGTCCCTGTGGCTGCTTATCAGTTGTACTCGACTAGGATTGGATTATAGTATACGAAACTTTTTCTACTTGAGTCTGTGTTTCAGATGATACGCAAAAATATTTCAAGTGGCAGTAGTTGCAGTGCTGAAAACTATAAGGTGGGAGCTTCATTTGTTCTGGCACTCACTGGTATTGTAACTGGAATAATACCCCCTTAGTCACTACCTTGGTCAGTTCAGGGAGAGATTCTTTTCACTACAAAAAATTCTCACATATTCTTGGCATGAAACAGAACAGTTATTTCTTGTATGCACTGTATTTCACAAATATCAAAACAAAACATATCTGAACATTTGTGAGACTCAACCTTAAAACTGTATTCAAGAAATCATTTTCATGAACACCAGCCCACTACTGGCAAAAAAAAATAAAAAAATAAATAAAAATAATAATATTTTGGTAGGTGCCTTTCCAGTGGCTCCACCACAGTCTCACTCATAAACTGCTAAACTGGAGTCACAGTAATTGTCTCAATATCACCAATGCTCTTAACTCTTCGGTGAGTCTCATGATGAAGGTGTGCTGCTACAGAAGAAGGCATGATGGAGGAACGAGGGCGGCCATGGGGGTGGTACTGATGGTGAGGGGAGTGAGTACGGATGGTCACAGCTGGGGACTGGCCACCTGATGAAGATGACTCTCCCCCATTCGCTGCTTCATCCCGCAGACGCAGCCCAAGGGCCCGACTCAATGATCCCTGGATAGGGTAATTGGGGGAGTTATTACACAGAATATAACAAAGTCTTGAGAGAAGGTGATTCTATGGGACAGATAGTATGTTCTGTGCTACCGGTACATGATACTTGCAGGCTATTAAGAGTAATCATCTGTAATAAAAAATCCTTAGCTAGAAAGTTATGTTACATGCATTGGAATGCACATGCCAACCATGTCTCCCATGCTATCCTTTCCTCCCAAAAACTTTGGTGCACAATGCTCACTGTATATAAAAATAAAAACACTATACTTTATATCAAATATATCTCACATTCCAATTTGGCTTATATATTGATCTTATGTGCACATACTTATATAGAAGACTGAATAAGCTGATTAAATACTGATTGTTTTAAGAAATATGGAATACTGTAAATAATGCTAACCAATAAGATTTTCATATTCTATTATACAGAGCACACTGCCTATTTGCTGGATGCTGTAATTGAATACATATTAACTGAGGAATGCTGCCTTAATATAATCTATAATGAACTTTCAGTCATGCAGGTTTTAATCTAAATTCTTCCTTTGCCTTTCAAACCAATACAGTACCAAACTATTGAGCTGCAGTTATAAACATATTACTGTACATAGTTTATACAAGTATATATTTGTCAAACATACCTCTTCATACATTTTTATCTAAGGGGCTTATGTCTTATGAGGATTCCATGCCTTATATTCTACTAATACTGCATTAACAATAGGGGATCTGTTTACAACCCTTGTGTAATAAGCCTGAATACTGTACATACTTTACTATAACTTACTGAATTTAGCTCATGTATGTATTCCCACTCAACTCAAGAGCTGGTGATGATGTGTGAGGAATATACATATAACTACAATACTGTTTCTGCCTCTGATACCATGAACAGAAAGAACTGATTACCAAATGAATGCAAAATTTTCACGCCTGGTCAGTCATCAGGGCATCTTAAGGAAAACTGATTAGCTACTTTTACTATCCATTAGTGTACGTGCGGTGGAAGTGAGGGGTCAGTCTTAATGCAGCCATCAGTTATGGAGAGAGATATTGTAACTAAACTGTGCTTGTAAGTTATGCAGTGTCACTGTATCTTCGGTCATGACACTGGCTGCAGGTGTATGAGGGAGCCTAGAACCAAAGTTGTCACTCATCCGAACAGCCCATTGTAACCCCTTGTTGTAAGTCAAATCATTATTCTTATTTGGTTACCTACCAGTGCACTAGACTACTACTTTGACATGTGCTGTCTTGTGTGTTTGTCCTAGGTCCATATGTTCTCCCAGACTTTTTCTACTTTACATAATAAGTTCCATTCCTTCTTAAGGTTAACCTGCTTGTTGCTCTGCCAAGGTTATGCCTGAGATCATTATCTGTTTTGTTGCGTCTCTCCACCATGTAGCCTTGTAGGATTTGTGACTTCCAAGCTGCCACTATAGGGATGTATATGGTGCTTTACCTGTTCCTTGGCTATGTCTGGTTCCACATGTATTTTTCTGTTCACAGCTGCTAAGGGCTTGTCCTTGTGCTCTTTCTAGATAAGTACACATGTTGGACCAGCATGTTTTGGCATGCTCCAACATTATCTTTCATGGTGCATCTGCTCTTTGTTTTAAAGGCATCTTAGTTAGCTTATATCCCTTGCTGCTAATTTTAAATAATTTTTATGATGTATTTAGTTTTCTTAATGATGCAAACATTAGAATTTTACAAGCTTTATTAGCCAGATATAGTTTTTCATACAGCCACTGGTGGTGGTAAATCATGAGTTTGAAATTATTTCCCTCCTGCAGCAGGCAGCCCCTAGTAAGGTCTCTACTGCCAGTTCTTTCCAGGCCATCTTCATGATAAGTACATTAGGTGGAATGCTAGTGAGGGCACAGCTGTAGATGTACTGGACATCTGTACCTTCCCTCTCTTTGTCTACACTTCAGGTACTCCCCACTGCCACTACTGACCTGACCAAAACAAGACAAGTATGTCTCAGGATATCTGCCTTATTTCAATGCAGCTTCAGGAAAAGAGTGCCTGAGCACAAGGAGGAATCAATGGGTCATGCATGATCATATGGGTGCAGAGAGAACTCCCCTTGCCAGAGGGAGGAGGAGGGAGTACAGTAGATTTTGAAATCACACTTGATGAGATGGTTCAAGTTTTACTTTTACCCTCATCCTATGATGTGAGTGTGATCTGAGTCAGATAGTCCCAGTCGTGCCTTGCCTTGGCCTGCGATCGTGCACCCTTGGTGTTTCTAGGATTATCTCAATAGCACAGTGGCACAGTTCCATTTGCTGCCCTGCAATTTACCACTTTGGAGGTTAACATCTTGAGGTACCACCCTTCTGTTTCAGAGTTGTAACCTCAGGAGTGGTGGAGAACTAAGTCTTAAAGGGAAGGAGTGATTTCTTTTCATTCATTTATACAAGTCATCAGTCACGATAATGTTCACCTAATAATCTTGCTCCTTGCCCACATGGCAGACAAGGATCCACACCCATAGATGTTGACCTTTTCTCCCATCACCAAGAGCTATGTTTAGGAGGGCAAGGAAGGTCATGAATCCCAGGGGTCATTAGATTTTTTTAGCCTTGCCAAGACACCTCAGGTGACATGTGAAGGTATGTTGCATGTAGGAGGGTCTTGGTGAGTGGACCATCAAGTTTATGCACAGTCGTGGGGGAAAAGGGGGTGGGGGGTGGAGGGAGAGAAGCAAACACTGTTTCAACTTCGCTGTATGAATCAACCTTTGCTGCAGTGCTCCTCCAATGACTTCCAGTCCTTTTGCAGCAAATCACGTGCCTGCTTCCTCAGCAAACCAACATTCTACTCAACCAAGCATTGTTAGGTTTGTGGACTGAGGTCATCAATGATCCTCAAATTCCCAGAGGTACTTGGTAGAAACTGTTCTCCTACAGGAAGGGTGGCACAAGTTAAGGAATCTTGTTTCTGAATCTAAATGAAAGAACCATCTCCACTGTACTGCAGTTGGCCTGCCCTGCATGGACAGGGAACATACCAACCATGACACCACAAACAAGACATCCTCAACTGGTCATGATGGTTTCTTGTTCTTCCTAACTGTAGGTGACTAAAGAGAGTAACTACTCTGTGCACTTCCCCTATCTGAGGAGCTACAATCCTTCTTGGACTAAAGATAAACCCTGTTGAGTTCTTGTTATGTGGTTCACTCTGATTGGGAAGAGACCTCAGGTACATATAACAGAGACACACCAGTTTCCATCAAAGTATGCTATCCTATCCAGCTGCAGAGCTGAGTCCAAGGACAAAGGAAGATACTGGGTTTCCTGTATGGAAGAATCTTCCTGAAAACACTCTCAACTTACACCTTGAAGCAGCCACAAACATCAGTACTAAACAGAACAAGGAGGAGGTACTGTATTCACTGGTAGGGATGCATGGTAGCCAAAGGCATTCATTCACCTCTGCTACAGAGCAGAGATGCAGACTTAGAATAGTTTTAATATGCATGAGTTTCTACTTTCAAGAACTTTGCCTTGCCTGATGACACAATGAAATAACTACAGGGAAATCCATAACATTTTGTATAGCTGTGGTCACTATAAGAGGACCTCAAGAATATAATTTACTGTATATCACAGCTGGAACATGCCTAACCAATTCAGGGGCATAGAGAGGTAAAGGTAAAGCATATTAATCTCAAAGAGTCTCACTCATCCAAAGCTCTCTGTAGCATTGAGTTTGCAATAGAAATGATTTCAACAGTGACATGCCTGAACCACCAAGGGCCATTATGTTGTCAATACTTCTGATGAAGTTGACTGAAACTGATCCACAGACAATTATCCTCTCAGTCTCCCACATCCCAGGTGCAGGTTTCCATTAGGTGGATGATCTCTACTTCAGTGAGACACCAGTATAAAATGAAAACTGACATGGTCCACCATCCAGACTATCATAAAGTGGGCAGACACATCAGGGCTGCATCTTCATTTGCCCTCAGGATCACAAGATTCTATTCTATTGCTTCATAACTCCCTGACTGACCATGATTCACTTGACGAACATCACCACTGCTAAACTAAAACAGATGGTGTTAAATGCATCTTTGTCCTCCAACAACATTCTTCCCCCAGGCAACCTACAAACTGTGCTTCAGACAAAGAGAAGGTTCTACTATTAGTTCCATGACACCCTGACCATAGCACATCTACCTTTGCCAGAACACACACACCCCTCTAGGTACTGGTACAACATTGTCACCTGTAGTTCTTGGCTATATATATTGAAATTTCTGAAATAGGTCACTGGGAAGCCATTTCAGCTCTGAGGCTGCAGCAGCTTCAGTTGTGGTGGGTTTATGGCTACAGACACTGAGCCATTACCAGATGGTATGGTTACACCTCTGTGTCTAAATTAGGAACAACAAATCAACAAACCTCTCAGAAAGAGTGGTTTTGACATCCCTGGTGCACTTCCTCCAACTGAAACAGAATCCACTGTCATAACTTACAAAACTGCATTAACAGACCTCTAAAAGTTAAGTACAGCTTCAAAATAGACAAGACATCCAGAAATTTCTATATTTAATGTGGCAGCTTTTTCTAAACAAGAATAATCCTAACCCAGCAAAAACTGTGCCAGTATGGTTCATGTAACGTGGTGTCCCTATTCCACATGAGCTTCAACTCTCCAAGCAATGTGGCCTGCCCCCTTCAGCAGACACTCCTCCTATTGGCAGTCACTACTGAGACAAGAATCACCATCAACTCCTTATCTTCTCCAGGGGACGTTCAGCAGTGACAATCTTCTCTGATCCATGCAGTATGAGGAAGAATGAAATTTATTATTGATGGCCCCCTAATGACTCACAGTTCTGTTGCAGCCCTACAGTGTAGGTATTTATCTCAACCACATAGCAATCTCTACAGCAGAGGCACATATCCTCCAAAATCCTTGAACCTGGACTCAAGTGTTACAGTCCTGGGGTGCTTGGTTAAAAGGCCCATGAATGGCTAACCCACCCTCACAACAGGTGGACATGTGGCCATTACAACCATCACTAAAGAGGATTATAAGCACTGGGTTTTGGATAAACATTATCATCTTCAGGGGGTAGCAATGTCTGTCTCTCCCCAGGACAGATATTATGGCCCCACCATCCATTCACTGATGTAGTGCTGCAGTCAGCTGACTCTACACTGTGACAAGGCAAACAATTTACTGCAACTCAGGAAACCATTTACCACACTGGTTGGTAATTAATGTATGTGATCAAATGACACTCAGTGGTCTAGTGAGTTATGACATGCCAAATGGAGAGGTGTTTGAGGCTTATTGCTTAAATAATGCCATTCAGAGGCAAGTAGCCTAGCCCAAACACACTCTACTTCTAATAGGGCCATAAAGAATTGGGAAGGATTGGATTGCAACACTGTGAAATGTGTATAACCCAAAATGTACTCATAATTTTTACCTCAGTAAAATCATAGTCCCTATTATGCTGGTTCCCTCAGCCTTCCACCTACAAGAAATATCCACTTTCCTCCAAAACATGCAGAGCACTGATGTTTTACTGTCCCATGCTTTCTGAGACATCCTTTGTTACCACATGGCCACCTGGTGGCTGGATGTCAGTTAAGAGAAACTTTGACTCCTGAAAGATTCAAGACCTTGGGAGGGGAGTGCTGTGCAGTATTTGCATCTATAAAGGGATGATACTTGGTGCACCCCTCTTGGTCATACAAGGCAACAATATTGCCTGACAGAAAGTCATTTTTGGTATCTGAATTCTAGTCACTGAGGGTTAGCGGAAGCAATCAGACACTGGATCACCCAATGTCAGAATTTAAAAGACCTCAGAGCCAGTTTTTAAAACTACAGTACTTATAAGCACCTTTCGCTTATAATGATGGCTGTTTCAAAAACGGACACCTTACTTCCAGTGCCTTTCCATATGCTGGTTAGTGGTGGTGACTGTCACCTTCCATTAGGTGCCTGAATGACCTCCAGATGGAGGAAAATTGATTTTTGGCAGAGAAAACATTGTTTGTTTGTTTTTTTTGTCATGGCTATGCAAACACCTTTGGTGCTGTTTGACATCAATCATGTGATCTAAACAGCTTATCAACTCTTGTTTTTAGTACAACTCCCATTATCCACAGAACCTGACTGCTCAGGTTTTGATGATCACACAGCTCATTTGTCTACAAACCTCGAAATATTCATTCATGCTATTTTTGCAAAGCTCTTTTTAATGTGAAGCATGTTTCCATGTTTATTTTGTAAAATTCATTCATTTCATTATTCTAGCCATCCTTTCACCAACTTTATCTGCTGAAAATCACTGAAATTGGTGATTTTTTTTAATGATCAACAGTGACAGTGATACGTGTTAAGATTATACCCAGTATGAAAAGACTGTAAATTTTAACTTAACAGCAGAGTATATAGGCAATCAGAGGTCTCCTGTATGTGTGTGATTATGGAAGTTTAACATATCAACAAACGGTCACTGTCAGCATATAAATTTTTCACATTAGATACCTATTAATGACTAGGTGAAACCTAACTGATGTTTGACTGAATCTTATCCATCCCTTTGCATGCTAAGAATCATAACAGCAAGAAAAGACATTTGAGCTGAAGAGTAAAAGTATATGAAAAAAGTAGCAAAAAGTTAGTTTGGTGAGCGAAACAACGGGATGGCTAAATAATTTTACTGCGGCAGAACAGAATTGGGATGAGGAATAGGCAAGAATACATCACCCAAGAGGTCAAAGGATTTTGTGAGTAAGGTCCTTCAGTGACTATATCAAGTAAGCAACAACAAGTTTACCTCTTGATGACCATACAGTAAACTGCTATTAATGGCACAAAGGGTGTCATGCCTCAAATACTACGTATCTCATGATGGTCGAAAGATTATGGATAGTACCATAGTTCACTTGACAGAGAAAAATGTCCCCAAAGAAGTACTTCAGTGAGAAACTACTGATCATGTGGACCTACCCTGCGGATGCAAGTGAGTACAGACCAGTTGCTCACTGCTGGCACCTTGCACTGTTCACTTATTTGCTCACAAAACCAGGCCATATATAGTGATCCCTTGGATACCAAGCATAATTGGTACCAAGCCTAGTGCACAGTAATGAAACTGTGTGTAACGAAAGCACAGAACCTAAGGGATTCATCCTGACTGGTACTGGGCACCCCACTTGTAACCCAAAATTTTCTTTTTACATCAATTAAGACCCACTAAATATGTACATACTGTACTGGTATGGTATCAGAAACACACAGACTGGTTAGGTTAATAGAAAATGATGAAAGGGGCACAATAAGGAAGAAATATGTACCATAAAGATCTGAAACGGCCTTGAGGTAAGGGGCCCTGTGGCTAGGAGGTGGAGAGTTAGCTGTCTCCACCACATGGGAATAAGTCCTTGAACAGAGCCTTTAGTCTCCACAAAATGGGAATAACTCCTTGAGTAGAGACTCATCCCTGAATCCCTCAAAGCCATCAGAAGCTACAGATTTTGCACCATCATTGTCAGCAGAAACCAATTCAGGTGCACGAAAAAGAAGATTTTTAGTCCAAAAATGTGCAATAATGGCAAGAGTGCAGATTTTCACCTTACAGTGATAATGAAAACCGCTACAACCAAGTGCAAAATAACCAAAGGATCACTGTGTGTGTGTGTATGTACATATATATGTATACAGTATATATGTATACAGTATATATATATACAGTATATATACAAGTGTTCCTCCCCTAACTCTGGTTTGCTGTAGCACGATATAGCTCTAACACGCATGATTTTGCGGAAGGAAATAAACATTCTAACATGGGCACTGTTAGTGTAATGCGGTAATTTGAATCGGGCGGGCTGTGACGCGGTGAGCAACAAGACAGGGACAAAGAGGAGAGTGAACAGCTAGAGGAAGAGAGGGAGGCCAGACCAGCAGGTGAACCAAGCAGTGCAGTTTTAAGTCAAATCCTGAGTAAAGCTGAGTCTCTCAAGGAGTTTATCTTTGACAGCGACACTTCCCTTGCAAGAGGTAACGACGTTATTAAGCAAACTGTTGATGCAGTCAGCATCTACAGTCATATGCACACCGACCGAGTAAACCACTGTAAACAGTCACTGATCACTCGTTACTTAGCCAGACAACCTGCCACTGGTGTACATCAAGAAGATATCCAGCAACAGCAGGATGAAGAAGCTATGGAGGACCTATAGTGTGATGGTTGGAGTGTTACTAGTGAAATAGACTTTGATGGATTTTAGTGTGTGTTCTCCCTCTCTACCTCATCTCCGGCAACGTGTGTCTGCTCTTCTCCTCACATATGGTACAGTACAATAAATAAAAAAGTCCTGTGTTGACCTAATGTTTTGTTTAAAACCATATTAATGCTTTTATTAATGCTTTTAGAGGTTTAAATTGGGGGGTGTAAAAATTTTTTGCACCACAAAAGGGTAGAAAGTGGACTTTGGGCAGGGGTGCAGAAGGAAACAGGGGTTTTCAAGAGTCCCTCTAACGCCATATTTGCCTAATACAAGGTCAGTGCGGAAGCAAATGCCCACTGCAGGACTGGCCTATCCCTACCAAAGCAGGGACAATGCAAGCCATGTACCTCTACCCAGTGGCTAAGGCTGTCTGGTAGAGACTGTATGTATGGTGAGAAGTGCTTGTGAGTGTAATTGTTATGTTGTAGTGGCTTTGGATGTGTGTGTAGTCTGTGAACCAAGTGTAATCAGCCCGCCTTAAGCCGATTGGGTGCAAGCATACTAGTATGCAACACCGGTTCAACCACAGCACCTCTTATGTCCACCAAGGTAGTAAGTGGCTTGGTGAACGCTTTCCAAA